>JAVXUM010041565.1:0-20337 GCA_035590655.1 Pouteria glomerata | reverse complement strand
TACAGTGGCAACAAAGGTCTTGCCATTCCCTCCACTTATGTTGATTTTTTGGGTTTTCCCTGGAATGGCTAGATTGATTCATTCATAGAGAGGGATGACAGTGGCGAGAAGGAAATAGACTTGGTTATTAATATCTTTGGCCCTAACACCCAATAATTTGGGGGGAAAAGCAATGACACGACTTGAGAAGGTGGAAGAACCAATGTCTACAAATAAAAGTATAATTTTGTCTCTTTTGTACAATTGGTTCTCTAGAAGTGTTGATCTGACCTTGAGCCAATTATCTGATTTTTAGAAATTTCTGTAAAGCTTGGATGTATGGTTGGTATAGGTTTTTTTCTCTAAGCTTCTTTAGTATATTGTATAACTGGACATGGGTGGCATGCAAGTTCGTGATCCAGTAAATGAAGTGCTACTGACCTTACGCATCCGCTCAGCAAGTGCAACATGTGCTGTCTTTACTTCATAATCATCACCAGTTTTTGTCAGACCCTGTAAAATTATACCAGTCAGTGCAAGGCAAAACAACTTTCATGCTAATTTTGAAAGTAAAACATTTCTCACCAGCATTTTCATACCTTGATAAGTAGAAAAGGAGAGAACTAACTTAAATCCTTCTCTTACCTTGGTAATAACCAAAAGAGACAAATCCATGCGATTCATGAGAAGATCTGAAATGGCATTTTTTACATACCAAACAGCACCAGGTATGTCCCTGTCTATGAGTATTTTATGTAGACATTCATTTACCAAGTTTTTCACCAGCAGACAATTGTCCCTTCTAACAGTTTCAATGCCTGTAACAAAAGTTAACAGATCAGAAGACAAAGTAACAGAATATACTGAAGCTCAGGCAGTCAAAAAATTCCCACCTTTGGTATCCATTTTGTCAAACTTATCTGGATTTGTCCATAGAAGACCAGCATATCTCTTCTTGCTTATTAGTAGATATGGATAATACACCTTCTCAAACTCTAGTTTTATGGGCTACAAAACACACATACCACCATAAGGAAAGGGAAAACAACTCAGATAAAGAGGGGGTTTTCATTTTCAGTAAAAATTAAACAGTAAATTCTCAACACAGGTCATAAAACTGATCTGTGAAGTTGCACAATGGAATACCATGAACAAAACTAAAGACCAAACTTAAAAGAGAACAGTACAAGAAGCCATATTATTCTTAATCCTACTAATCTAGAAGCCATGTGTCTTGCAGAATAAGAGATCACCTTCATGCAACACATAAGTGAATATATACAAAACAAACATCTAAGAAAAACAACTGCAATGAAGAATGCAAGATACACGAGGTTACATCCATGCATGGTTCAAAGTTGCAGTCGCCGTATCGGCCTAAGAAATTTAGATGCAGTTACAGCATAATGGCGCGATATCGAGCGATACACAACTTTTAGCATTTTTTAATTTAAAAAAATTCAAAACAATAATGAAAAAATTTTTAAATTTTAATTGATAAAATTAATATATTACATAACCATACATATAGGAACTACTTTATTAAACCTTAGTGGAACTACTTACAACAAGCGAACGAACTAATTTTATGTCCTCCATTATTGATAAACCATATATGAATATTAGAAACTTGTATTTTCATAATTCGTTTAATAAAAAATAATTATAAAATTATTGAATAATAGAGTACCTTTTTTTTTTCAATCAGCCATTTAATAATTGTGTAATATTTTTTCATTGAATCATATTGTATGTTGAATAATAGTGAAGTACTTTTTTTCAATTAATATGATTCATAATATATTATTCACAACAATTACTATAATTTAATAATTTGATTTGAGTAATGGTTTTAACATCAAATAATTTGGGTTGAATAATGGTTACTATAATAATAATTTGATTTCATCAAATTTATTATTAAATATTTAATGAAAATACTAAATATTAAAAAAAAAGTAAAAGTAAAAGTAAGAAAAAACAAAAAAGAAACTATAAAAGAAGAATCAAAAGTATACTGTTATATTAATTGGAAAAATAAAAATTAAACTGATTTTGTTTTAAAAGAACAACAAATTTGCATTATTAAAAAGAATAACAAGTTAATAAACATCATTGTATTTACTTAAACAAATATTGCAATAAAAAATTAATATCACATCTTATTAGTTGGAGGAAGTCATTTTAACTTATCCATGTGTAAAAATTATTTTTTTTATTGGTTTCTGAAAACTAATAAACTAATTAGGTGGCATTTGGTTTGATTTTTATTTTTCATTTTCTGTTTTCTATTTTATGTGTTTTATGTTCTAAAAATTCCAAAACAAGATAACAAAATATATTATGTTTTTCTTATTTTGAGTTAAAAATACTCAAAATGATTTTTTCTCATTTTTCATTTTATTTGTAAAGTCATTTTCTGTTTTCTAAAATAAAATTTGAAAACACAAGTGACCAAATGCGCTTTAAACTGTTTTCCTTGTTTTTACAAGCTTAAAATGAAAAATGAGCTCAAAACAGAAAGTAAAAAATAAAAACTAAAACAAAAAATAGAAAAACAAACCAAATGAGGCCTTAGTTTTCCATATATGATAAAAAAAAATTGCTAATTGCTACATATAGATAAATATAACAAAATAATACATAGATAAGCTTGCCATATATTGGAAGCAAAAAGTAAAAGAAAAATAAAAAGAAAACTCTAAAATGGGGGAGAAGGATAATAAAAAAAAAAGAAAAAAAAATTCTACAATGTGCGAGAAGGTGAACTAACAACGATCCAACAGGGACTTCGGCAACGATTGACGATCCTGTGCGAGGGAAGAACGACTACTTGTGATTCTTCTTGCTAGTTGTGACTGACAAGGTCCAGATATGACAAACACAGGCGATTGACGAACACCGTTAAGTCTTTCTCTGCTTTAGATCTAGATTTTGGGTCAAATTTTCTTCCACTTTCTATATTCAACTCACCTCTACATTGTTTGTATTGCCAAGACATCGCCGCAATTTCTCCATGTCTTATAATATCATCAATATCTAGGAATATCTTAGCCACAAGAAGCCGATTTACATAGTTTTGTCAATCTCCGTCAACTTAGGCTGAGAATTTGGCACGACCTCTCATGATACCAAACCAAAACACCAAGATATTAGGCGTCTTGACCGATACTTTGAACACAGGTATGATAAGATCTGGTTTTCACTATGAAAACTCCAACAAAGGAGTTAGAAAAAAAAATGATAGAAGAACCCTAAAGAAATCCTTACAGAACCCTCTCACTTTGTTTGTAATTTTTCTCTCAACCCTAACCTTGAAAACCCCAATCTAAACTAAAGCTGCACAACATGTCCTAAAAATATATGCCACGGAACCATATACGAATTGGGCTCTCGAAACGCAATTTTAAAAACTGCTAGGTCAATGCTCGTGGGAATGGTCTTCTGTGCCCTTCTAGCCCTCTTCTCGCACGACAAAAATCCCAAAAACAGCCTTTATATTTTCTCACAATACAAAGTGAGCTTCCCTCGAGTTCCAATGAGCTTCCTGCAATCTTCTTGTGAAGTGACGAAATTTGTACTATTGTACTTTACTGCGGGCCTACATTTTCGCGAGCCAATGTCAACCTAAATGGGCAGATGTCATCGCTTCACTCATTCCGCTACTCTCCACTTGCTTCGCTTAGACATTTGTCCCTTTTCTAGTGCCTGATTGTAACAAGTGTATGCCACAAATCTAACATCAAGAGGTACCTAGACATATTTCCCTTGATGACTTATTGATAAAACCTTTCTTATTTATCAAAATAAATAGGTGTCCAAACATCTCCTAGTAGTTCAAGTGGATTAATTAAACAAATTGCTAGTGTTATGACAAGATTGAACTATTAGCAAAAAACATATCAGAAATGACTAATTGAGGAGCAAAAAGAAACTTCCAATTAAGAACAAGATGACAGCAGAAATGGTTTGCTCATGTATACGAATGACATACTTTTTTTTTTTTTTGAAAGGTAAGAAATAATAAAATAAAATAAATAGGGAACATACAGAATCATAAGGACATATTGTAATGACCCAAATTTATTTATTTAATTCATCAACTTGCCAATGTAACTTTGAGTTATATTTAAAGCCATTTGGGTTTAATATGGATACACAAGATTGTGTGGGTTTTTCAGTGTTGGTAAATTTTGGTAAATATAAATATTTACATATATGTATATTTGTGGGATTTATTTGGGTTTAAAAAAAATTATAATAAAATAATATTTTAATGGAATCTAAACTACTAATTAAATCTTGTTTAACTCTACGATATGTATATCAAGATAGGTAACTGTCGGCATACGAATTGGAAGAGTTATCCTACTTATACTAGATAGTTGCATCAGAAGAGTTATCCTACTTCTATCAGATATACCTGTATCTAATCTGGTGCACGCTACAAAGGAGACTACGGTTGTTAAAACCATCTCACAGACTGCAACAAAAAAAAGGAAAAAAGAAAAGAAAAGCATTGTGGCGGTTGCGTCTTCTTCGCTGGACCGGTACTGTGTCGTCTTCTTCTTTGCTGCATGGCATTTTTTTTTCCCTGGTTGCAGTGCACCTCTCTTCTCTCTTCCATCTCTATATATGCCGCAATGTTCCGTGTAAGGGGGAATCCTTATTGGTTTTGAGTTACATAAAATATATATGAGATGGTATTATACATATACCCCGTAGCCTGTATATCCATACATACAAATATGTATACATATCTACAAATAAATATATATGCACTTACCCCACGGTGAAAAATATATATACACACTTGTGAACCTTGCATGTCATGGAGAATGAATTCCTTGTTTGCATAATATAAATTCATGTACTGGTTTGCTGAAAGGATTTGATAGTTATTGGATTAATGGAGATGTTTAAGGAATGAAACTCATGACCCAGCAAACTGAATTGCTGTAGGTTCAAAAGTTAAACTTATTAAGTTTAATTAATTAATAAAAAGGCTACAGCTATTAAGTATTGTTTGTTTAAAATAAATACATGTTAGTAGTTATTTCTCTCTGCTATTTTGTGGTTCTTTATGGTTAATTTATAGTTTGTTTGTCTACCTACCTGCCTACCTTGGAAGGGTTTGCGTGGAAATGTCAAATATTTAATTATAAAGGTGTACATGGGCAGAAATAAATTAATTTATGTAACATTCTTAAACCATTTATTTGTTTGCTAATATTAGTATTTTAATATAGTGTTACCACTCTTATGTAATTTTAGTTCATGATATAAGATGGTAATGTTTGTGATAGCTTGCTATAAATGCAGGCGCTTTCATAAAAAATTAATTAAAAGGATAAAAATTACTGTTGTGGTCTTGCTTGGATTGAGAGGTATAGAAAATATCGGGTATGCGTACCCAATGGTTGAAAGTCTCGAGACCCGTGCAGAGTTAGTGATCGTGTCTAATAAGTTAGTAACCTACGAAGCCGGCAGATACCTACAGATGGCATATATTATTCCTATGGCTTTGGCCTAGTAAGCAAACACTGAAGGATGGCGTAATTATTATTCCTAAGGCTTTAACTTAAGATGCAAATACCGAAGGATAATATATATTAGTTGGGTCCAGTGGCCATCAGACAACAAAGCAACAATACCTGAAACCAATGTGTTTTGCTCTTTATTTTGATGTGCTATGTGGGGTTAAAATACTTTTAAAATGTAAAAGAGAAATATGGAAAATATAAATTTAAATTTCTTCGTTAAAGTTATTGTTCGAAATTTTTTTTTTTTCATGAATGAGACTTTTCACTTAGCAACATGTTAGGGAATTTATTGCATTTACATTATTATTATTATTATTATTATTATTATTATTAGGATTCCGAGCAAATGTGATATTAGTGCTCATCCATTTACAACTTGTGATGCGGGTAATAATTTTGAGTCACGTGCTAGACTTTTTGAATGTGGAAATTAAGACTTCATTAATTTCTCTTTTCTTACGTTTGAATTTTACAAAATTGTTCAAGTGAAATTTAATAAGCCCCTATTTATGAGATGGATATTAATTTCTTATGTTTGATTTATAGGATGTTGATTGAGCCTTGTTTGGGGACTCGTAGATTTGTTTTGGAATTTTGTTGCCTAATTGGTTTAACTATGGCTGTTATTTAAATTTAAAACACGAATTTACGTATTTTTATATTTTATTTACATTTATTGCCCCATAGCATGTGAATGGCTTTGATGTAGGATAGGAAAAGTAATTAAATAGTTTAATGTATACTTATTTTATTCGCGTACTCTAGTTATGGAATTCGGGGTGTGATACATATGCCCTGTGTATAAAGTGAAAGCAAAAACACTACTCTCCAAGTAGTCAAAAGAAGCCCCGACCAAACAATGACGACAAAAGGAAGCTCTTAACATATAATGAGGGCACAAACCCTCCCAAGGTAGCTTTCAAAAGCAACACTAAGTCGAAATTAATGATTGCTCCCCTAAAGGACAGTGGGAGGAAGTCTCCAATTCTCAACTAGGCATTGTTTTTACTTGAAGCCTTCAAACTGGGGTAGCCTAGGATCCTCTCCATCACCAAATTCCAAATCTTTCTCATACTGGTAGTTTTATCAAGATAAGAATTATCAAATGACCTCTTGTTCCTTTCCTGCCACATAACATAGACCATATTGGCCAAAAAAAGTTTCACCAAGGTTTTCAAAAAGAAGCCTCCTTTCAAACTATGAGAAGCCTATGAGATCCTTCCCATCCAAGTGAAATGAGAAATCTGAATTATAACCCCATGAAATGCTCCCATATCCCCTCGGCAAATAAGCACTAGACAAAAAAGATTATCATGGTTCTCCACTCCTTTTCTTCAGAACAGACAACTCATATGTTTAAGCCTACCACATGATAGAAGTTTATCCCAAGTAGGAAGTTTAGGATGAACCACAAGCCATAGGATAATAGCGTGGCGAGTTATAAATGCTTTAAACCAAATCTAGTGATCCCAATCCACCTTTTGGTGTTTCTCCCTCAAGACCTACCACACCTTTTTAAAAGTGAAATCTATGGATCCTCAATATCCTATGGCTTTATCAGTTCTATCCACTAGAGGAGGATCAAGCAAGTCCGTCTCCCTCTTACTATCAATGATATTTGTAGAGTTTGTGCAAGGCCAAGCCCAATCCAAGCCCCTAATGACGACACTAACTGTAGCATCCTTGGGAAGCCTAAAATCATATCTTACCTGATCACCATACTAAGAAACAATGTCCCCATTAGGCGATCGCCTGTCATACCACAAAGAGATAGAGCAGCCATTTGCCAATTGAAAACTAATCTTATCCTTAACTTTAATACACAAGTTAATGATTTTGCACCAAGTCCATGAACAATCCCCCAGCACCTTAACAACTTGAAGGTGGCCCTTCTTCAGTGAATTGGTTCTAACCCATCTGGTCCACATAGAAGTAGAAGGTTTACACAACCAAATATACCTAGACACAGCAGCACACCTCTAGTCCCTAATCTTCTTAATGCTCAAACCTCCTTCCTCTTTAGTTAGTGATCTCCTCCCTAGCAACCTTTGCCCCTTCCATGGGAAGGCACAAAGAATTTGATCAATCTACTTCATCACTATTACTGAATGAATGAAATGGTAAGCCTAAAATGACTATATGTTGAATAAGATAGACTGGATAAGTTGTAGTCTACCAATATAGGAAAGACGTTTATTAGCCAAGTTATAATAATAATCGTTCCCACTAGGGCCTAACAGTCGGTGACCTTCGATTAGAGGAAATCAGAAGGACTCTAAGATATCAAATAGGAAAGGTCCCCAAATTGAAGCTTACGGACCCTAGAACCTCTTACCTTACTTCAACATTAATTCCAATGATAAAAACATAATTTCTAGATAGATTAGGCTGTAACCCAGAAAGGGAGGAGAAAGAATGAAGAGCTTTCATCATTACCTACACTGACTGAGAACCCTTTTAACAAAATCGCATGAGATCATCCACAAATACAAAATAAGTGAGTTTGGTGGTATTACACCTCCAATGATAAGCAAAAGAAACAAGCTCTTGAACTTTCATAGTGATAATCTTGGATAGAACCTCCATGCATATGACAAATAAGTAAGGAAAGAAAGGATCCCCTGGCCTTAAACCCTTCTTCCTTGGCAAAACAATAGCCATTTCTCCATTAATACTAATGGAGAAGGTGATGTAGAGCCGCAAGTGTGGATCCAACCACTCATTCTAGGGGGAAACCAAATAGCCCCAACATCTCCCAAATAGACTCCCATCTTACCGAATCATAGGCCTTCATCAAGTCCACTTCCATAGCACATCTAGGTATCCTTAAGTCCTTATGATAGCCACGCATAAGTTCTTGAGCCAACAAAATATTATCATTAATCTTCCTCCCTTGAACAAAGGCAGCTCGTGCTTCATTGATCAACCCTGGCAATACCCTTTTGACCCGCTCAACAATGATCTTGGTAATAGACTTATAAATAGTATTAAAACAAGAGATTAGCCTGAAGTCCTTAAGCTTCTTCCTTCTCCTCTGAGTCTAACAATATTGAAATCATCAAGGACTAACCATGTCATATTCCCAATCAAGCCTGCTTGAAGACATAATTGATTCCGTAAAGCTCTCCACTCCATAACACTATTTGAGCAATAAATCCCTATAGTTCTAACAATCAACTACAAATTACAAGGCACTAATTACAAGAAGTAAATTCCTACAAATCCTCGAGTCAAAGCAAATTAGATTACCAACACTCCCTCTCAAGCTGGAGATTAGGCATTTTTCAATCCCAACTTGCTTGTGATCTTTTGAAAAATTGAGCTTGTAAACCCTTAGTCAAAACGTCGGCTAATTAATCTCCAGTAAGAATCTAAGGAGTGCATATAAGGCTACTGTGAAGTCTCTCCTTTATGAAATGCCTATCCACTTCCACGTGTTTAGTTCTGTCATATTGGACTGGATTATAAGTGATGTTGATTGCAAATTTATTATCACAGTAAAGCTTTATAGGTGTCTCCCATTTGATCCTCAAATCTTCCAGAATAATTTTGAGCCATAGTATCTCACAAATTCCCAAAGCCATTGAGCGAAATTCTACCTTAGTACTTGATCTTGCCATAACATGTTATTTCTTGCTCCTCCAAGTTACTAGATTCCCACCAAGGAAGGTGTGATCCCAAATGTTGACCTATGGTCTGTGATCGAACCAGCATAATCAACATCTCTGTAACCTTCTATTTCCATCCTTACACCCTTCTTGAAAAGAATTCATTTACCTGGATTGCCCTTCAAATATTGTAATATTCGGCCCACTGCATGAAGATGAACATCCTTAAGATTTTGCATGAACTGACTTACAACACTCACAGCGTAGGCTATGTCTGGCCATATGTGTGACAGCTAAATTAGTTTTCCAACTAAGCATTGATACATGCCTCTATCCACGGTTTCACTTTCTCTGCATTCCCCAAGTTTGTGATTAGGCTCAATTGGGATTTCTGACGGTTTACAGCCCAACTTTCTTGTTTTTTTCCAATGGATCTAAAATATACTTTTGCTGTGAAATGCAAATTCCTTCTTTGGACCGAGCCCATGCCAAAGCCAGGTGGAATCTCCATATAGATTTCTTCTTCAAGGTCTCCGTGTAGAAAAGCATTCTTCACGTCAAATTGCTGTAAGGGCCAATCATCATTTGCAGCCAAGGATAGTAATACTCTTATAGTATTCATCTTTGCCACTGGTGCAAAAGTTTCTTCATAGTCCACTCTATATGTCTGAGTATATCCTTTAGGTACTATTCTTCCTTTATATCTTTCAATGGATCCATCCAAATTATACTTCACTGTGAAGACCCATTTGCAATTTGAAGACTTGTACTTCACTGTGAAGACCCATTTGCATCTTACCAGTCTCTTTCCCGCTAGTAACTCCACCAGTTCCTATGTTTTATTCTTCTCCAAAGCCTCCATCTCAACTCTCATAGCCCATCTCCATTCCTCCTTGCCAAGTGCCTCAAATAAAGAATGTGGAATAGTTACAGAGTTCAAATGGGTGAGGAAGCTTCTGTGTGACACGGATAACCTTTTAAAAGACACAAAGTTAGACAAAAGATGTTGGGTACATTTTTGCACACCCTTTCTTGCAGCTATAGGTAGGTCAATCAGAAACAAACGGAGAAATTTCAATAGAAAGACTTACCTCAGTCCCAAGTGAAGAGTCAGGTTCTTAAACATGGACAAGATTGTAGGTTCTTAAACATGGACAAGATTGTCCACTGACTTCACTCTCCATGAGTATACCTGTAATGGTTTTGTGATAAGGGAAATTGTTGACTCTAAAAGTTCAATGGATGGTTCACTAGGAAGTGAAGAGTAAGGAGTAGGATCAGATTGATTAGAATAAGTTTTATCAAGGATGGATGCCTCTCTCAAAAAAGAATTCTTATCTTCCAATCCAGCTAACTCCCCCTGAAGATAAGGATTAGAGAAATAGCTCTCTTGTTAAGCAAAAGTGACATAGGTAGAAATGTAAGTTTTGCCCATTGCAAGATGGTAACACTTGTATCCTTTTCGAGTAGAAGAATATATTATAAAGACACATTTGACTAATCTAAGGTCCAATTTACTCCGACTATGAGAACGAACATGAACAAAAGAAACACATCCAAAGACTCTAGGAGTCAATTTAGTAAAAAGATGAACATTTGGAAAATATCTGGCAAGAACATTTAACGGACTTTTGGAGTTAAACACCCAAGAAGGAGCACGATTGATTACGTGAGCAGCAGTTAGAATAGCTTTCCCCCAAAACCTCTTTGGAACACGATTTTGAAATAGAAGAGCTTGAGCAGAAGCTAGGCGGTGACCATTTTTTCTTTCAGCTACACCATTTGTTGGGATATATCAACACCTGAAGATTCATGAACAACGCCTTTTTTTTAAAAGTAAGAAGTTTGATTAAAATAATCCCTAGCATTGTCTGTCTTTATTCTTTTAAATCCCACATCAAACTGAGTTTTGATCATGTTATGAAAAATGAGAAAAATGTTGCTCATATCAAATTTCTGTTTAAGAAGATAAATTCAAGTAACTCGGGTGTAATCATTTATAAAGGACAGAAACCAACAAGCCCCTGAAATATTAGGAACACAAGATAAACCCCAAATATCAATGTGAATTAAAGAGAACAGAACACAGGATCTTTCATTATTTAAAGGGAAAGAAACACGACAATGTTTAGCAAACTCAAACTTGACAATGAAAATCTTCTATCTTAGCATTTTTAAACAAATTTGGAAGCAGAAAACTAAAGTACTAAATGAAGGATGCCCAAAACGGAAATGTAGGAGCCAGATTTGATCTTTATTTGAATGAGACAAAAAAGAAAGTTTTGATGGTTTGTTCTCAACTCTCACATCGCCATCAAGTAACTCAAGGTAGTAAAGCTCGATGACTTCTTTGTTGAATACACTCTCCCTTTCATTGCTTGGCTGCGGCTCTTCTTCCTTGACCAGATCATATATCCCTAGCCTCTCTGAGTGTTGTTTTTGGAATTTTGATTCCACTAGAAACTTGGAGGTTTTCCATGAAGCTTCCAACATTGTTCTCTAGTATGGCAAGCCTTTTTGCAATTTGAACACCAGAGGCCATCCTTGCTAGAAGACTTGCCTTCAGTTTTTCCACTACCTAAACCAGTAGTTTTAGAGGCTGAGGACTTCTTATCTTCATGTTTTCCTACCATAGCCAACCCCTCAATAGGTGAAGAGTATAGCACAACTCCTCTACCACTTTCTTCAGCATTAATGATGGAAATGGCCTCATTAAGTGAGGATAATTCTTTCCTCCCCAACATCTGGACTATCACTTGATTGAACTCTATATTTAATCTAGCAAGGAAGTCGTATACATGTTCCTTCTCAATGAATTTCTTCAATGCAATTGCATCTTCACTACATTTCATGTCGATGCACCGATAATGATCCATCTCTTACCATAAATTCTTCAGTAAATTAGCATATTTCATAACTAAACAGTCAGTTTGTTTAGTGCCAGAGATCTTAGTCTTGATCTCAAAAATTTGGGCAGCATCCCCGACCTTAGGTCTGTTTAGCGGCTTCCCATATATCCTTGGCAATGGGTAAGAACATAAAGGTATCGCTAATTTCAGGCAGCATGGAGCTCCACAATCACGACATGACCATAAAGTCTTCTTCATCCCAAGCATCAAATTTAGGGTCTCCCTTTTCTAGACCTGTTCCTATGAGATGACTGAGTTTCCCTTTCTCTCTAAAAAAAGTTTGAACCAACTGAGACTACTTCATAAAATTTTTTCCATTTAGATGGTATGAAGCCTGCATATGTTGTAACTCTCAAGCAAACTAATTAGCCATCACTTCTTCATGTTGGATTGCAGTGTCATGAGAGGAAGTTTCATTTGTCATAAACATGGTATTGGGCACTGTCGTCGAAAATGAAAATACGTGAGTGATTGAAGTGGGTTGGAATTACTCAGCCTTGTCGTTGAAGAGAACAGCGCCAATCGTAGCTTCAACAGTCAACCAGTCGATCAATTACAGAAGCCATCGCATCCGTGTATCAATCACAGATGATCGACGATGGAAAGCAATCGCAACAATGGTCATCGATTGTAATGGGAGGCAATTGTCACTTTAGTGGCAACCAATGATCTCCGATTGACTTCGATGTCGATTGTCGATTGACGATCTCGGCTCTGATGGGTTTCTGAAGATCGCAGTTGACAATTGATGATGAAAGAGGCAACAACGATGGACACCCGGTCACCTTCAATCGCTAGGGTTCCGTTAATCGCTATGTCAGGAGTGTCGACAATGATTGCGAAGACAGATGAAGACGCCCACTCGACTACGCGACGTTATTTTTCTGGAGAGAATTGACGATCATGGCAATCGGACTTGAACAACAATGAAGGTTGTAACCAAAAAAAAAATGCTTGGCAATGAAGGCAAATAGAGTAGAGGAAAAAAATATTCAGAGAACCTAGCGCTTTGATACCATGAGAAAAAAGGAGAATTCTTATTCCCTTGACTAAATTTGTGTTGTTACATATCCTATTTATAGTAAAAGACAATCTCCTATTTATGGTAAATCCCTATAATTCTACCAATCAACTACAAATTACAATCAATTACAAGGCACTAATTACAGGATAAAAATTCCTACAAATCCTTCAGTCAAATCAAATCAGATTACCAACACTAACACGTGAGAGTCATTCTAGAAACCTCACCGAGCAATTGATAATATTGATTGTCTTACCCACCAAGTTAACAATGACCACTTTTGGATCCCGTAGAACCCAAATCCTCCCTGCAGTGTGAAAATTGTAATTGCAAGAAACCATCCAACCCTTCATAAGCAGATTGGAAATCCTATCCTTGTTCACCCCCCTATTTTGGTTTCAACCAAACCAAACCATGAGACACTATAAATTTTAACTCGACCCTTTATTGCTCTATGTTTCAGGGGATTATTCAAACCCCTGACATTTCAACATGCAAACTTAATCACGAGGAAGGTGAAGCATCAGAGTAACCCAGCTTTCCTCCAAGCCCATCTTTCTCCTCCTATACTTCTTCCTAATTGAATTCATCTTTTTTCCTATCAAGCTCATCCACTCTCACAACCTTGTCCTAGAGAGTATTAGGAGTCAAATCCACTTCCATAGTACTTTCCCAACCGTAATAGGAGACACAACATTCAAGTCAACCTTATCTAAACCATTTTCCAACCCACTACGTGCAACAGGGGTGTTATTGAGAGAAAGCACTACAACTGGCCCAGGAACAGTAGAGGGAAATGTATTACCTAACACTGCAGCATCAA
Source organism: Pouteria glomerata (assembly GCA_035590655.1). Taxonomy (NCBI): domain Eukaryota; kingdom Viridiplantae; phylum Streptophyta; class Magnoliopsida; order Ericales; family Sapotaceae; genus Pouteria; species Pouteria glomerata. The sequence continues at coordinate 6,451 of JAVXUM010041565.1, read as the reverse complement.
CCACTATATGGGTTGGAGGGAAACTACCAGCAGCAATCTTTGAAACAGGTACCACAGCCGCTTTGTTTCCAACTTGGTTGCTGCATGGAAGCACCATCTGATGCAGTATGGCATCGCTGTCCATTGCTACAACCACAGCCACAGCATTGCCATGGTCTGTACGTTGCAAACCTGTATTAGCAGTAGGCAAGAAGCAGCAGCCTCACAAGCAGTAGAGACACCTTCATTTTCTGCATTAGCTCCAGCAGAACGACAAGCTAGAGCAGCCCCAACAGTACCTGCAACATCCTTTCTCCCTCTTGATGCCTTTCCACTAGCCAACATTTCCTCCCCTCTGGAATAAGAAGTAACCTCAGAGTTAGAGGAGAGTCCATTATCTGTACCATCATCTATGAAGCACGGATACGGATACGGGAGCAAATACGGATACGGATACGGGTACGGACACGGAATACGATAATTTTTAAAAAATGAGGATACGGATAAGGTGAAGATATGGCAAAAAAATAAAATAAAATACATATTTTATTTAAAATATCTTTGAAAATAGCATCCATATACTATCAAACATTATATAAATAACAATTATATAGGCTGAAAAATACCATTCAATCAATAAATTAACAGAATATATATTATATATTAAGTTATATTTTAATTATTTACAATGACTCCTAATTAAATTTTATCATATCAATTTTACTCTCGAATAAAATTTGAAATATTACATTTTGACCCCGTCATATCCCTCCGGTATCTTAACCGCATCCTATCCAAAATTAAAAATAAAAAATCAGGATACTCCACGTAGCGTATCTGATATGTATCTGGCCGTATTCGCGTATCCGAGTATCTGATACGAGTACCTAATTTGAAGTATTTGTGCTTCATAGACCATCATCTTCAAGGGAGGCAATAATAGTGCAAAGAGCAGAGCATGTTCCTTGCACAGCAGCCTTTTCATCCATGTGAGCAGCAGCTTCTCTAATAACAACAGCAGTAACAAATGGTGAGTTACCTGAGGTACCATGCCCACGGCCAGCCCCAGACTTTGGGAGACATGATCCAGATACAGTATTTCTCACAGCAGGATTTAGCACAGCACCAGCTCCTTCCAAAACCTCCTTTCCTGTTGGACATTTATTACCGGGAACAGACGGGTCTACTCTCACCAGTCTGTCCCAATACCACAGTCCTCATACCAGAGCTCAAAGCAAAAAATGCACCATCCCTCCGCACCTGCCTTTACCTTTCCTTCATCACTGCCAACCTTAAGTATCCATTCCTGGCTAACAACCCTACTGCATAGCTTTGTGAGGTGCTAAAATTTTTTGCAAATCGCTCAACGTCGCGGTACCCAACTATATTCAACACTAATCTTAGCAGTACTCCTATCTTCCAACACTAGTTCAACAGAATCTGGTAGCTCACCCTCCGCACTTATCTCAACACAAATGCAAGCATATTTTATCCTCTTGACCTCTTCCGTCGTACAGTCAGCCTATAGAGGCCTGCTCACCACGCTCACAATGTAACTCAGTCCATCTTCTGTCCAATATTCCAAAGGGGTATTATGGAAGTTAATCCACACTGGAACAGTCTTGCACCCCTCTTTGTTTAGATTTAGATTAGGCTGCCACTTCCTGAGGGCCAAGAGTTATTTGGCGAAATGCCATGGCCCCTCATCAAAGACTTTATTCACCCCCACTGCATCATTGAACTTAAAGAAGAAAAACCAGTATTCATTATTAACAACCTTAGCCAACCCCATCTTTCCCCATAATCTTTTGACAATGTTCTACACTAGAATGCAAGGCAATTTATTGTCCAGAAAATAGCCTACAATAGTGGTAGCCCAATGACCGACACCCTTGAGTGGTACCTCACTAGAAGGCTTAATGCTAACATTCTCATCTTGCAAGACAGGTTGAATATAATTCAGACGCGTAACACCTTTCGCTTGGGATTATACAACCGAAATCCAATTACATTTACATTTCTCTACAGCAAAGGAAGCAGCCAAGCCCTTATGCTTACATTACTCCCCAGGAGCCCCACAGCAAACACGCAGTCAGCATCCTTACCCTCAGAAACAGGGTCTTTACTCAACACCAAATCCCCATCACAACCAACAGACAACACCTTTTCTTCCCCAGACCTGTCCGCTCAAGATCTCTCCGCACCAGCTGGAATGGAATCAGTAAGGCTATCGCGCTCACCAACCTCTGAAATATCCTGGTTTTACACCTCCTGACCTCGAATCTTAGCCTCAGAGCTCAACTTACAAGACGGTTCCAGTCGGTCCTTTAGCGGTAAGTGCTGTTGGGCCAACCAAGCTACCTCCAAACTTCCTACAAGCTTCGCTGACGCAATGGTGTCCAAAGCAGAGGATCCAACCTCTTCCTTCTTTGGCACCGCCCTTGTAGAGACCTCTACTAGACTAGGGAGTTTATCCCCCTTCCCTTGGTAACAAAGCATAGCCCCAGTCAGGGTATCCTCACTCTAAATCCATATTACATGTGTCGGGAGCAGTGTCCTGCAATGCTCTTCACCACTATAACCTTTTCAAAAAAGGCCAAGGTTTGGTTCTTCCACCGGGTAGCCCTTTGTAGCTTCCTCAATATTCACACCGTTCACAATTAGCTTCCCAATATGGTGATTAAGAAGATGTCATGAGACCACCATTATCCTTGGGATTCCCACCAAACCCTACTTTGGGAACCCTAGAAACAACCATAGTTATCACAAAACCTTAGAAGATCCAGAAAGGCAGCAGCAAGTAGTGACATGAACTCCTTTTAAGTCTTTTAAAACATCTTTGTAGACTCAAAATGAATAAATAGATAAATAAATTCATAAAATCGTGAGTAAAATGTAGATTTGGTTTTTAGGTTTTCCATTAACATAACATCAGAATTTATTTCTAAAACTGATGCCAACTCATTGAAATAAAGATTTGTGTTGGCTTTAATAAATGTACTGCCATTCTAATTAAACAATTCCAAAATAAATCCAAATATATCCTCCTATGTCCCCCTACCGAAAAACAAAATAGAAAAATATTGAAATAGCTTGACATTTGCACCAATTTCTAATAGCTTAAACTTTGAAGACAATTGGTGACTTAGTCCTAGGAAAAAGGCCCGTTATCAATGTTTATAAACCATTCCTTATTCGTTTCATCTTGTTTGTCTATGCTCCATGTGCAAGTCGATGCCTCATGCAAGGATGAGTGATGAAATAACTTGATATACATTGTTTGGCTCATTTTTGAACGACCTGAGCATTTTGGAAAATTGGCCCAACAATATATCTCAGAAGTAATTTCTAAAATCTACAATTTTGAGCATAACCAAGTGGAAAACATACCTCAAAAGTAATTCAATCCATGATTTTTAGCACAATCAAGAGGGGACTTCGACATATGAATACAAGAAAAAAGATGTTAGTCAATTGAAGAATCTTAAAACACTTAAACTTACTCTCGTGAAAGTCCCACTAATGTAATCCGCAGCTTCCCTCCCAAGGTCCATAGCTGCTTCAACAGTGGGCACACCAAATTGCACCATTACAGAATCTGTATCTCCGTATATAACCTGATATTGTGACATGATCAATTATCATGGAAAATCGACTCAAAAATATCAATATCTAAGATAGTTGAGTACGAACTATAGACATCAAGGTAAGGGTGCATTCTTGTGAGCTAAAAAATATTTACAGAAAGGAAAGAATGTGAGCTTACACATGATTCAGTAATCTGTTAATAGAAGTAAACTAACAAAGTTAGCAAAGTAAAAGACAGACATCTAGATTATATATATATTGACAAAATGCATTGCCCAATATTGACAAAGTGCGTTGCCCATCATATATTCACGTTTCAAGCTTAGAGATCTCCTAGACTAGATTGGATCAAGGATAAAAATATCATTTCAGCAAGGCATTTCAATCAGCTCAGAATGGAAACACTATGACATGTCTTGGAAACATGATGGAAGAAGCAGTAAGGAAAAATTTGAAAACATAAACTAAACTTCATCCATTTTATATTTTTAAAGCTAGTAAATAAATAATTCAACGTGTTTGAAGGGTATATATATTCATTGGACTACAAAAATTATGATAAAAATAGGTAGTAACTCTATTGTTGTTTCAAGCATGCTACTCCAATAGATTATAATAAAATTAGGTAGCAACTCTATTGTTGTTTCAAGCATGCTACACCAACTTCCTTCCTCAAAAAGGTTATTCCCCAATTTACTCTCCATAACTCCATCTATTATCGTGCTATCTTTTTTTCTCTCTCTTTTTTTTTTTTTTTTTTCTTTTTTGGCTCTAAAATCACATATTTCATTTTAATGTGTTAGGATTTTGGAAGATTTATCAATAATTAGGATTTAATTTATGAGATTTGATTTCCTAAATTAATGTATCCTACTATAGGAAGTATTTCCTTATTTGATTGTAATTCTTCATTATAAACACAACATGAGAGAGATGAGAAACTCAAACTCATACTCCTGATTTTCTCCAATATTCTTTAGCTTGGTATCAGAGCAATTTCAATTATTTTTTTCTTGTTCTCAAAAAAAAAAAAAAAAATTACCGTCAACCACAGCTAGGATTTGTCGTTGGTGCTCGATTGATACCAATCACTCCTCGTCGATTCCAATCAAAGAGAAACTTGTCGTTAGCGCTTGATTGGTTCTCGTTGGTTCCCGTTGTTTCTTGTTGGCTCCAATTAGTGATTGCAGTTGCTAATTGTCGATTTCGGCCGACGATTCCTTGACGTGAAAAAGCGCATATGAGTCGCGATGTTCCTCTCTTGTCGATTCTGATGATTCTCTTCGATTCTGGCTGACCTGGTCACTTGTCTGTCTTGTTCGTTGCTCACGCCTCGTCGCCCAGATGCTCTAATCCTCGTCGCTTCACTGTTCGTTGCCAATCGTTGTTTGTTGCCACTCGCTTCACTATTCATTGCTTGGTCCGATGCTTCTCTAATCATTGTGGTGTCTATTGGCTCCTTTTCAAGCATCGGTTAATTCTCGATTTCTGGTATTCGTCTAGTTACTCAATCCTTTCGTACTCTGTTTTGTTTTGTGGATAGTAACTGTTATTATTTGTGATGGCTTCTAACGAAAATAAGACTGCTGGTTCTGGGTCTTCTTTTATTAAGTCTGTTATACCAGTTGATAGTCTGGCAAAATCCATCTCATGTGAAAAATTAAATGGCACAAATTATTTAACATGGTCACATATCGTTCGAATTTTCTTGATTGGTCGTCAATTGGAAAATCATATTACATACTTTCCACCACATTCAAAATCTCCTTCATATTCCCAATGGCGGGCGTCGGATGCCATCGTTATGAGCTGGATCTGGCATAGCTTGGAGCCTTCGATTTTTCGCACAATTGCTTTGTGCGACTCCTATAAAGCCATATGGGATTCACTAGCAGACTCCTCTCAGAAAAGCAATGTTTCAAAAGCTTTTAAAGCATATGAAAAACTTTTCTCTTTTTCGCCAAGGTACTCAACCATTGCCTGAATATTATAGCAATCTCAAGGCTTTAGGTGATCGTCCACTTCAATTTCATCCCTTTCCAGAAACTAAGGCTGAGATGATTCGTCAATGGGATGAGCTCATAACAGTTCTGCTTCTTGCTGGCCTCAATGATAATATCTGCAGTTACAGGGATCATCTTTTGGCAAGAGAGACTATACCTTCCATGGCCAATGCTTATTCTCGTCTTCAGCGTTCTTCCTTTAGCCATCATATTCAACCAGCCTCCTCAATTAGTGGGTCTGACTCTGCCGCTCTGGTTATTAGTTTTGGTGGCCATGGTCCTCGTGGCGGTGGTCTGGACGAGGTACCAAGAAATGTGATCATTGTGGGGGTACTAATCACACTGAGCCATACTGCTGGAAAAAGTATGGTCATCCTGAGCAAGCTCATCATGTTACTACTGACTCCCCTGGCACTGATTCTTCTGTACCAAGCACTTCTGGTCTAACTTTGAGTTTGAGTGATTTTGTTACATCTCATGCTGGTTCTTCAAGTCCCTTCACTCCTGCAAAGTTGGAGGCCATTGTATAGGCTTTTCGCATCTCTCGCTCCTCTACTGGTACTTTAGCACAATCAGGTAGTAATGCTTGCTTTACTTCTCAGTCTTCTTCTTCTCCATGAGTTATTGACTCTGAAGTCAGTATACATATATCTGGTAATTCTTTACTCTTCTCTAACTTATCTTCTACCACTCACAATATTACCCTCGTTGATGGATCCTCCCGACCTGTGGCTGGCAAAGGATACCTTCATCCCTCTCCCTCTTTAACCCTACTTTCCAGTCTCTTTGTACCTAACTTTTCATTTAATTTGTTATCTGTTAGTCAATTAACTAAATCTTTGAATTGTTCTATAACCTTTTCTCCCTCTTCTTGTGTTTTT
>JAVXUM010040524.1:6817-20368 GCA_035590655.1 Pouteria glomerata | reverse complement strand
AGATTGGCACTATGTTCTCCAGTGTTGGTTCCACTGAGTGAAAGTGGAAGCATGACCTACTTGGGGCTCAATTCGGACTATCTGCTACCGAGACAAGGGCTTGGCGCTATGGCGGGCGACTCACCACCTTACGCAGCGAGCGCGTCATGGTCAAACCATCTGCGCAATTCGCCGCATCGACGAATGAAGCAACATGGTGTACAACTGGGACGATAAGGAAGGCGAGTGCTACAGGCTGTATGTAGAGGAGAAAAGAAGTCTCGATGAAGTCATCACGTACTGGGAAGTCCGCGGCTTTACACCAAGGTATGTAAAGACGCTGCGCAGTGGCATCTACCGGCAGCCGTACATTTTCAACATGCATCAAGCTGCATGATAACTCGATATCTCCTCCACACATTATGCTGACAATGTTCTACCAGCAAGAGGGCGTTTCAGACGCAATTCAAGGTACGAAGAGGCGACAGAGTGAGGCCTCCATACATGCTAATATCTTCAGCGATGGGACTTTCCCAGCAAACAAAACCCGGCGCACAAGAATCCAGCCCTCGTCGCTCGCCTACAACAACTATGGGAGCAAAATTCACGTGCAACCGCAACCTTCAAAGACAGCTCCTTCTGCAATTGGCAACTCACATCCGGGTAATTAAAGATTATTTCATAAAAACTGATTTTGAGTAGTTGACAATCGTCTCCTTTTAACACCCTCCGGACCTGAAAAGCCTCTAAACCAAATGATTCGGACTACGCATGTACATGCTAATAACCCAATTTGAACCCAATTTATCCTCTCCGATATATTCTATATTGTTTCATTATCATATGTGAAATTAAGTTTTTAGTATGCTTGATAATCCACACAATTAACCACACAAATATGAAGTAAATAAAAAATAGTAATAATAACAAAATAAATGGACAAGATTTAATGAGAAAAAATCCCAATTAAGAATAAAACTTTGTACACTTCACTAATTTGCAAACAAGCTACAAAATCTTAACCTTGCAACAAACTCAAATTCACAAAAAAAATATTAATTGTTGACGCCCTTTACTCAATCCTTCACAATCCCAAATTTTAACAAAATGACCAATCTTCAAATTCTTAAATACATACCCAAAATAGTTTATGTTGAATCCATAATCAACTGAATCAACTGCATGCAAATCCAAAATTATTTGAATCACCAATGCACAAATAAGTTGAAACGCTGTTATTTAATAATGGAAGAAAACTAAATCTTTTGTATTTCTTTTACAGTGCAAAAACACGAACAAATAGGACTTTTGCGCATAGTTTAAAAAACCATCAAATTGACGCTTGTGGGAGGGGACTTGCCCTGTCCTTCAGACAAAGTACAATTTGTTGTTTTTCAACACGACTTTATCCTTAAAACATACTTCTCAGTTTTTTTTTTCATGTCTCATAGTAATCTTCTTGCACATTCGATATTCATAGATTTCTCTGAAGGTTATACAATTCATTTTAAACTCAAACTGTAACATCTTAACCTATGTTACATGGTTTAGAATTTCATTTTTATCATGAATTGACAATCTAATAAAATATCTAACCATCTTCTCCTTTGACAATTTTATGTCAAAATCAACTTAATTAAAATTACATTCAGAAGATTAAATATGCTTTGACTCCTCCTTAATGTGGCTCTACCCCTTTGTTTATATTCTATCTTTCGCTTTTCACGTATATCTTGAATATACATCCTAACTGTACACATTGATTTTAATTAATGTAAATGGGTTCCAAAATAGCCACTTATCTATTGGTTAAAATTTATATATTTCAAACTTGTTAGGAATTAAATTTAAAGACACAAAAAAAATACTTAAATATTAATTAATTAGGCTTGAAATATGGCATTAAATTAACTGAATATTAATTAAATTTAAGAAAATCTAACTCCTCTCACAAAAACAACTCTTAGTATAATTTAAATGTAAAAATATATATAAAAAAATGCCTAATATTAATTAAAAATACAAAGAAAAAAGTTTACTATTGACTGACTAGATTTAGGAGAACCTAAATATTAATTAGGTTGGGGAATAATTTTTTTAAATTTTAATTTCAATGTTGAATTAGTCATGTTGACCATTTAATTGCAAATAGATTAATAATACTCAGTATCTGAGCGATTTATATATTTTTATAAAGTATAACATATGATTATTAAAAATAATATTTTTAGTTTAAATTATTTTAATAAAATCAATCAAAAAAAATTATTATAATACAATTAAAAATAATATCATTTGTCAAGTCAACTCAATTTTTCCCTTATTGGCAGATTCTATGGCTATAACTATTTGCTTAGATATTATTGCATGAAGTCAGTTTGTTCATATGGTAGACCTTTTATTATTACCACTTGATATATATAGCTTGAAAATATAATATTGCTCACGCGAATCTAATATTTAGGTTTCACTTATTCCTTCTTCTATGCTAAGTATTAAAATAGGAAAGACCAAAGAATCATTTCTTTAAAATTCTAATATTACTATTACTAATTATAGCCCCCGTATTAGTGATCCTATTATGCAAGCAGTCTCATTTGGGGTCTCTTGTACCTGTAGCCAGTGGCATACTCAGAAATTTAATTCAGTGTAAACCTAAATTTTAAATTTTAAATAAATACATAATATAAAATATAATATAAAATATTATAAATTGATATTAATTATTTCTTACAATATAAGAGTACATTATTCTTACTCTCTCCCAAAAAATAAATGAATATAACAGAATTGGTGAATAAAAAACACAATAATACATTGACACTAAATTTTTCTTACATAAAACAGAAGAGCAAGTTACTTTTGCTCTCTAACCCAAAAAAAATAAATAAATATGAAAGAACCAGTGGAAGAAGAAAAAAAAATGTACATAACCAAAAAATAAAAATAAACATAAAAGAACTGGTGGAAGAAGAAAAAAAAATGAATATAAGCAAAAAAGAAAAATGAACATAAAAGAACTGGTGAGAAGGGAAAAAATGAACATCAATGAGAAGGGAAAATGAGCTGACGGAAGTAAAAGAAAAAAAAGTGAACATAAATAAGAAAGAAAAATGAATTGAGGGAAGAATAGAGGAAGAAGAAAAAAATGAACACATGGGGCAAGGCTTGAACCCTTGACCTCAAGGTAATTGAGAAAGAAATAAACTAACATATTAGCCAACTGCACATCAAGCTGTCATTGTTTAAGTAAAATTTATAATTTATTAATTAAAAATGTGTTTGGAGTGATAAAATGTGAGATAAAGTAAAATAAGTTATAAGTTCGTAACTTGTATAATGAGATAAAAAAAATAATTTTTAAAAATTTTTAAAATTTTTAATCATTTTTTAGCAAACTAAACACTGCTCAAGAAAAATTCAGTGTAGGCCTTCGCCTACTCTCGATACCACTTGCGTCCGCCACTGCCTGTAGCAGCAGCAATGCCTAACCGTCTCGGTTGCTTACGCTTCTACCGGTGCAGGATCGAACCTTAAAGAAACGAACAGCCATGCATATATGCTTGTAATCACACTCACCCCCGAGGCATAGGTTGGTTGGCGAAAGGGCGAGGGTGAGCTAGTACTCAGCTAGCTGCAGCGAAGGTTCGATTCCTAGTAGAAGCTGGGCCTTTGCATTGGATTTGACGGTAAAAAGTAAGTCTTCACACCCTGCGCCGCTGACGCATATTCCGCGATTTACCTCCTCCACTATAACTTAGGGCAGGGTGGTGGGGGCTCTTGGGGTGGAGGTTATACCTTTTTTTTTGTAATCACACTAGAAACCATTTATTATATATTTCATCGAAGTGAGACTGTGCAAAGACCCCAAGGTGGGGTTTATTATGTCCTAATTGTTTGATGGGTCTCGTTGTCATCTTCATTTCTTGGCTGTTTTTTAGTTTCTATTTTTAAGCTGTGTTTGTTTTGAAATATTGAATGATGAGAAATAAATAATATTATGAAATAATATATAAGATTGGATAAAAGATGGGATTAATTTTTTATGAGGAATTATTTTTTTAGTGTTTGGTTGGTGGGATATAAAGTGAGATAAAAAATCTGATTTGATATGTGATGTGAAAGAAAATAATTTTAAACCTTTAGATCTTGGCGGAAAATAAATCCGAGAGTAGGAGATTAATAATCCCATAACTCCCGTGGGATTCGACATCCCACGTTTTGTCGTCAATGGAGTCTCGTGGGATTACTAATCCGGTCATTGATCCGGTCAATGCTTTTCTCACGCAAACGCCGGTTTAGGGTGGAGCCCATAAACTAACAGTCCAATTCAATGTGTGTATCCTGGAATCAAACACAACCTTAGGGTTTCTGAGTTATTCACTCTTAATTTGGTTGTTGGTATTGCCGGTAAATTCATTTGGAGCCAATAAGAACCTCGCTCATTGTTATTAAAGTAAGTACGTTGGTATTGACATTTGACAGAGATTGAATCAAAAATTTAGTGGTGGAAAAATCAATTCACATAAATTTCAATATTTTTCTTCCCAACTTAAAAAACTTTAATATCAGAATCAAGTATTTATTGGAGACTCCTAGGTTAAAAAATAAAAAAAATACAATTTATTTAAAAATTATTTAATTGACTAAATTGAACTATTAAGTGCTCATTTCAAAAATCAAATATTATATTTTATTAATTACTTAATAGAAGAATCAAGTTTTATATGTTATTACTAATAACTCAAAGCAAAAAGGCTGAGTAATTATTTTAAATATATATATATATACTAGGATGGTCATTTTGAAAAAGAAAATATATCTATAAACATATTTATATTATACATATATTATGACGCACTACAGGACAAAAAAGTTTTCTCGGTGGCCTAAAGTGATCGAGAAAAGTGCATTTAGCAGTTGAGAAAAGAATTATCAACTGCCCCACAACCACCTAATGACGGTTGTAGTTGATGGGGTTGAGAAAAACTTTACCCGATCACCTTAATGCGGTCGAGAAAAGTCTCGACCGCTCCTAGCAATCGACAAATATTTTTCTCGTCCCATTGAGCCAGCCACGTATGGGACTTTTTTCAACTGCCTAAAGTCTCGACCGAAGTTAGCAATCGATGAAGATTTTTCTCGTCCTGTCGAGCCAGCCACGTATGGGACTTTTTTCGACCGCCTAAAGTCTTGACCGAAGTTAGCAGTTGATGAAGATTTTTCTCATTTTTTTCCCTTTTCTCGGCCGCCTCGAGGCAGTTGGCTATAATTTTTTATTTATTTTTTCCTTTTTGCCCCAAAAACTTGTTCATTTCAATGTAAACAACAAAAACAACCTGTACATTCAGATAGAAAAAACCTGTACATTGTTAAACCTGTATATATTACAACGAAATTAAAATTTTTGTAAGCAACTTCTAAATTTACATGAACTACGAAAACATCTTGTGCATACGCCAAAAAAAACCCGTATATTAATTAAACCTATATATATTACAACAAAATTAAAATTTTCTAATATAACTTTTAAATTTTCATAAAATGTAACAAATTCCATGTGACATTAAAGAGTTTAACTACGAAACCTTTCCAAACAAAACAATGTCTGTGCAAAATGTGTCAACATCAAAATAAATTGAGAACCTATCGAACTTGAAATGAGTAGAAAAATATATTAAAAAATGACTATAGTGAATGAATTTAAAATTAAATTCATAAACTACTTCAAGAGTGAATATTTAAAATTAATCAAACTTAAGTATCAATTCGAACCTACTTGGGGCCATTCCATGCCAATTGTAACTCAGATTCGAGCCCCGTTTGTTCTCACAGTCTCTAAATGACCTATACTCACTACCTATAAAGTTTCACTTGCAACGGAATTTTTTTGCTTCGTTTGGGCTGCCAAAACCTACGCCTCTTCTAATAACTCTTGTGTTGAAACGGGCCTATCCGGGACCATTTTGGGCCAATTGTGACTCAAATTCAACCCACATTTGTTCTTGCAATTTCTAAATTACCTAGACTCACTTCCTATAAAGTTTCATTCGCAACGGACCCCGTTTGCTCGATTAAGGCTGCCAAAATCTACGTAGGAGACACTATAAGCCTTAAGAGTTAACTTGGATCTACTCGGGACTATTCCAAGCTAGCTGTAACTTGGATTCAAGGCCTGTTTGTTCTCGCAGTTTCTAAATTACCTAAACTCACTACCTGTATAGTTTCGTTCACAATGGACCTCGTTTTCTCGATTTGAGCTACTAAAACCAACGTTAGAGACACTATAAGGCTTAAGAGTCAACTTGGACTTACCCGAGACCATTCTGGGTGAACCGTAATTTTGATTCAAGCCTTGTTTGTTTCTATAGTCTCTAAATGACCTAGACTCAAGATTTGTAAAGTTTTATTTGCAACGGATCTCATTTGCTCGATTTGAGCTACCAAACCTACATCCCTTCTAATAAGCCTTAAGTGTAGAAACAAACGTACTCGGGACCATTCTGGGCCAATCGTGAATTGTATTCAAGCCTAGTTTATTCTAGCAATTTCTAAATGATGGGGACTCACTATTTGTAAAGTCTCATTTGCAACGAGATCTGTTTGCTCGATATGAGCTGCCAAAACTTACGTAGGAAACATTGTAAGGCTTAAGGATCAATTTGGACCTACTCGAGACCATTCGGGGCCAACTGTAACTCAGATTCAAATACCCGTTTGTTCTCACAGTTTCTAAATTACCTAAACTCACTACCCATAAAGTTTCATTCACAACAGCCCCTGTTTGCTCGGTTTGACCTGCTAAAACCTACGTAGGAGACACTATAAGCCTTAAGGGTCAACTTAGACCTTCTCAGGACCATTCCAGGCCAACTGTAACTTGGGTTCAAGGCCTGTTTATTCCTGCAGTCTCTAAATGATCTAAACTCACTACATGTAAAATTTCATTTGCAATGGACCCCATTTGCTCAGTTTGAGCTACCAAAACCTACGTCCCTTCTAATAAATCTTAAATGTCAAAACAAACGTACTCGGGACCATTTCAGGCCAACCGTGAATTGTATTTAAGCCTAATTTATTCTAGCAATTTCTAAATGATGTAGACTCACTACTTATAAAGTTTCATTCGCAACGAGGTCTGTTTGCTCGATTTGAGTTGCCAAAACCTATATAGGAAACACTTTAAGCCTTAAGGATCAATTTGGACCTACTCGAGATCATTCCGGGCCAGTTGTAACTCATATTCAAATACCCATTTGTTCTCACAGTTTCCAAATTACCTAAACTCACTACTCGTAAAGTTTCATTCACAAAGGCCCCTATTTACTTGGTTTGAGCTACTAAAACCTACGTAGAAGACACTATAAGCATTAAGGGTCAACTTGGACCTTTCCAGGACTATTCCAGGCCAACCATAACTTGGGTTCAAGCCCCGTTTATTCATACGGTCTCTAAATGACCTAGACTCACTACATATAAAGTTTCATTTGCAACGGACCCCATTTACTCAGTTGGAGCTACCAAAACCTACGTCCCTTCTAATAAGCCTTAAGTGTCGAAACTGACCTACCTGGGACCATTCCGCGCCAACTCTATTTAAAGTTTCAGTTGAAACGAACCTCGTTTACTCTATTTAAGCTGTCAAAACCTAACCGCCGAGTGTGCACTATGAGCCTTAACGCTAAACTTGAGCCTACCCAGGATCATTCCGAGCCAACCTTAACTCAGATTCAATCCATATTTATTCTCACAATTTGAAGCTCTGTTGTTATGGCACAGAGAGAGAGAGAGAGAGAGAGAGAGAGAGTACACACTGAGAAGAGGCTGCGACAAGACTTGGACGAACATTAGCCAACGCAATGGGGAGAAAGACAGAGAGAAAGACGGCAGCCGGCGCAATGGAGAGTTAGATGAGCAGAGAGATTGTTCACCGGCGATTGTGAAACTCGCTTCGGCAAGGTTTCAGTTTGCAACTGCTCAAGCGACACAACGACTCCAGCGAGGAAAACTCGAATTGAGGAAAAAATTGAGAGAAATTGAGAGAAAGATAGCAAGAGAGTGAGAGACCTAGAGAGGGAAAAACGGGAGAAAATAAGAGGAGGGGCAGGAATAAGTGAGTTTCGTCGACCGCCTTGAAACAGTCGAAAAAAGCTCTTCGGCGGTTGGTGTTTGGACCTTTCTCGAACACCATCGAGCGACTGAGCGTTCTCATAGCCTCTCTTGCGATAATTTCTAGTAGTGATGCTTGGGAGGAGTCATGGCCCATATTGTCATGGGTTATGTTCTTCCTTGTGTATTGAATTGTTTATTGTCCGCCATAAATTTTGTACATGCACTAGAAGGGACTAATTAATATATGATATATATCATATACAATAAGCGACAATGGCAGTGGTTGCCTTCAACGTCCACTTTTTTTCTCTCTTTTGCAATTATGCCCCTCTAAATCTATTTTATTACTATTTTGTCCTCATGTGTTTTTTCGATTTTTCCTTTAATTTTTTTCTTTTTATTTTATCTCCTTGAACGTCCACTTTTTGCCTTATTTTTTTTTTCTAACTATGCCCCTCTAATTTTGTTTTATTATCATTCTGTCCTCAAATCTTTCTTCGGTTTTCCATTTTGTTTCTAATTTTAAGAATATCGATAAAACCTTTTTTTGGCACCATTTTTTTTCGATTTTAACCTTTTTCCTACTGATATTTATTACCATTTTACCAATATGTATGCCTTTTTCAGTGGTTTTTTAAAGTTTTTTTTATTTTTAGTTTGATCTGATTTTATTTTTTTTGCTTTACGATTTTTTTCTATTTCTATTTATCTCCATATATCTATTTTATACAATAAGGCGCAAGACATTTTCAATGTACATATTTTTATAATTTTTTTATTCTTTCTTCTATTTTATATTTTTTTTTGCCTTTTAAAAGTTGCTGTATTTTTTTTGTAATAAATCACAATGTACTTTCAACGTTTATATCTTTATTATTTTTTTATTTTTCTTGTTTTATTTTTTTTATGCTTCAAATGCTAATGCGAGTTTTGTTTTTTTTATTTTTTATTTTTTATTTTTATTCTACATAGTAAGCGATAATATATCTATCCTATAGAATAAGCAAGAATAGCAACAGTAGCTTCAGCGTCCACTTTTTGCCACTTTTTACCAATTATGCCCCCGTGGTTTTCTTTTATTACCTTTCTGTCCTTAATTCTTTCTTTGGTTTTTCCTTTTATTTTTTTCTTTCTATTTTATCTCCTTGAAGGCCCATTTCGTGCCACTTTTTTTTTCCAACTATGCCCCTTTAGGTTTTGTTTTATTCTCATTCTCTCCTCAAATCTTTTTTCGGCTTTCCATTTTTTTTTTTAATTTTAAGAATGTCTATAAAAGCTTTTTTGGCACCATTTTTTTCCCATTTTAACCATTTTCTATTGAAAATTTTATTACCATTTTACCCATATGTGTGCCTTTTCTCACTTATTTCTTTTTAGAGTTGCATTTTTTTAATTTTAATTTTTATTTTATTTTTTTAGTTTTATATTTTTTTCTATTTTTATTTTATCTATATATATCTATTCTATACAATTTCAATGTACGTATTTTTACAATTTTTTTTATCTTTTTTATTTTATATTTTTTGTCTTTCAGTGTAATTGTATTTTTTTAAAATAAATTATAATGCACTTCCATAGTCCATTTTTATCAAATTTTTTATTTTTTTATTCTTCTAGTGTTGATGCAAATTTTATTTTATTTTTAACTTTTTTCTGTTCTATATAATAAGTCATGATATATCTATCTTGTATAATAAGTGAAAATAGCAACAGTAACCTCAACGTCCCCCTTTTGCCCCCTTTTCCAATTATGCCCGCATAAGTTTTCTTTTATTACCATTTTGTCCTTAAGTATTTTTTGGGGTTTTCGTTTTTCTTTTTTCCTTTTTAATTTATCTCCTTGAAAGTCCATTTTTTGCCACTTTTTTCCCAACCATGCCCCTCTCAGTTTTGTTTTATTATCATTCTGTACTCAATCTTTTTTCGTTTTTCCTTTTTCTTTTTCTTTTTTTTTTTTAATTTTAAGAATATCAATAAAGGCTTTTTTGGCACAATTTTTTTCCATCTTAACTTTCTTTTTTTTTTTTTCATTGAAAATGTATTACCATTTTATCCATATGTGTGCCTTTTCTCAGTTGTTATTTTTAAGACTTATTTTTTTTTTTTTAGCTTTACGATTTTTCCTATTTCTATTTTATCTCTCTCTATATATATTATATTTTTTTGTTCTTTAAGTATTATTGTATTTTTTTATAATAAACTGCAATGCATTTTCAATATCCATATTTTTACCAATTTTTTTTTTATTTTTCCTTTGTTTTATATGTTTTTGTCTTTCGAGTATTGATACGAGATTTTTTTTTTTTTTTCGTATTCTATATAATAAGCCACGATATACTTTTACCATATATATTTTTACTAATTTTTAATCTGTTTTTTATTTTATATTTTTTTCCTTCAAGTGTTGTTGCAACATTTTTTTATAATACACCATAATGCAACAACACATATATTTTTACCAATTTTTTCATTTTTTCCTTTGTTTTATATTTTTTCGTCCCTTAACTATTGTTGCTTCTATTTTTTTTTTTCAAGAGTTTTAAATAAACTCAAATATTGTTTTAGTAATAATTTTTTATGTTTTTTATTATATTATTTCATATTTATTAAATTTTTTTCTCTGTCTCACTCTTGTCATTGTATCTCTCTCCTCATGAAAAAAAAAAAAAAAAAGAAAGAGGAGAAAGCGATAGGATTCAAAAATTTTCTTTTATTTAAGCTATGTTTTGATCAAGAATTTGTTACAGAAAAAAGAAAAAGTAGAGATTCAAAATTTCTTTTTTTTTTTTTAGATTATGATACAAAAATGCAAGAAAATGTATGATAAAAAAATTAAACCAAGAATTTAATATATCAATTAATGCCTTTATTTTAAATTTTCTAAATCCAGATAAGAGTATATATTAAGGATTTTATTTTTTTCATTTTTTCTATCATTTTTCTTTTTATTTTCACTTCATTTTTCTTTTTTCTTGCACCGAATTCTTACTCAAAAATACACCTTTTTTTTTTATAGAAATATATATATATATATATTTATTTTGAGAAGATCAAATATTTCTTATTAATTACTTTTTTGTATTTTTATTATTTTATTTGATATTATTTAATTTTTTTCTCTCTCACGTCTATCTCCCTTCGTAAAAGAAATGAAAATAGATATAGATTTAAAACGTACTCTATTGATTGGGTTATTATGAAAAAAAAAAAAAAGGAGAATGGAAGTTAAGAATTTAAAAACTAATATAATGATGAATGAATTTTATTTTATTATAGTTTTTAATGTATTTAGATAAGAATAAAATATTTTATTTTAAAAATTATTTTTTTATATTTTTTTATTATTTTATACAATATTATCGATTTTTTTGCTCTCATGTCCACTTAAACTGTATTTAGGTTAATAATTTCTAGCAAAAAAAAAAATAGATATAAATTTAAAATCCCCTCTTGTTAGATTATGATTTAAAATGTAAGTAATTAATTAATTAAATTAAAAAATAATACATGGACGAATATTTTTGTTTTTATATTTTTAAATTCATTCAAACAGGGGTATATATTTAAATTTTTATTTTTTTCTATTTTATTACATATTTTTTATTTATTTTTCTCTTCTTTTATTATTTTTTTCTCTAAATTTAACTTTAATAAATTTATATTTATTCCTTGATATCAGTCCGTGTGTTTACCAGTCTTTCTACACTAAACGGGAATCGTTCAAACCATTTCAACGTGCCTTTTTTCCACTACCTTTTCTACAGTGCCCCGCTAGAATTTGAAAAATTGGATTTTGATTGTCCTGTTCAGCTCTTTTTACTTTCTTTTCCTTTTTTTTTTTTTACTCTTCTTTTCCTAACGTGTTTTTCATACTTTCCAATTTTGCCCCTTTAGAACATTCTTTTTCTTCTAATTTTCCATTTTTACCCTTTAAAATTGAAAAACTGACTTTGATTGTCCTCCTTTAGTGTTTTTTTTTTTTTTCCAAGTTAAATAGGTTTTAGGCCTTTAACGGCCTTTTTAGTCCATTTATTCAGTCCAACTTTGCCAGTCTTATTTTTAATTTATTACCAATTTAACCTTCTATAGGTCTTTATTTGTTTTTTTTTTTAAGAGTTATAATTTTTTTCCTATTTCTGTTTTAATTTCTTTGAAGAGTTACGTTTTTTTTTTTTTTTTTATATTCTATATATAATAAGTCCTGATGTCACTTTAATGTATATATTTTATCACTTTTTTACTTTTACTATTGTTCTATAGGTGAAATTAAAATTCTGTCCTCAAGTGTATTATTGTTACTTCTTTTTTTCAGAGTTTTGTTTTAGTTTTTCAGGATAAACTCATATATTATTTTATTAATTATTTTATGTCCTTTTTATTATATTGTTTTATATTTATCCACTTTTTTTCACTCATATTTTTGTATCTCTTTCCATGTCAAAACAAAAGAAAGGGATAGAGATTCAAAACTTCTTTTGTTTCATTAGGGTGTGTCTTGATCAAGAACTGTTCGTGAGAAAGAGAAAAGTTAAGAATTCGGAATTCATTCTTTCATTTAAGTTAGGATACAAAGGCAAGAGGAATATATGAAATATAAAAAAATAAATTAAAAATTTCAATATATTAATTAATACTTTTCATTTTAATTTTTTAAATTCATTGAAGTAAGAGCACCTATATTAATTTGCACCAAAATTTAATTAATACATTAATTTGCACCAAATTCTTACTCTAAGTACACTTTTTTTTTTTAAGAGTTTTAGATTTTTCTAGAAGCTTAAATATTTTTTATTAATCATGTTTGCATCTTTTTTATTATTTTATTTCATATTATTTTTTTTTTTTTCTCTCACCTATATGGCCTCTCTGCATAAAAGAAATGGGAAGGGATATGGATTCAAATTAATTCTCTTGTGTTGAGTTCTGATGGAAAATAAAATAAAAATTAATTATTTTTTATATAACTTTTTGTCTGCGTTTGGAGTGATAAAAAACGAGAAAAAATAAAAAAAAAATTTGATTTGAATTGATTTTGGGAGTTTGACATTTGATGTTTCAAATAGAATTTTTTAGAAAAGAATAGTGATTTTTTTGTACAGGCAAAGCAAAACTGTGAGAACGGTTTCCTAAATCCGTTTTCACGAATTTAAAAAATGATTTGATTTTGTATAACAATAATAAAACCGTAAGAACGGTTTTCCAAATTCGTTTCCAAGGATTCAAAAAAATTAATATAGAATAGTGACAATGTTACTCGTTTGAAAATTTTCGACTCGAAAAATATGATTGTCAAAAACATTTATGAATTCGGTTAGCTTTTTTTTCTTTTTTTATTTTTTTAGTGAAATATTAAAATTTTTTTAATATAGTAAAAGTGAGAATGTGTAATAGAGAGTTTTAGATATTAGACATTTATTTTGTTTTTTTTTTTTTTGTAATTTATGGCACACCAAACGAACC
>JAVXUM010040140.1:0-20372 GCA_035590655.1 Pouteria glomerata | reverse complement strand
ACTCAATTTGTACTGATGTTTAAAGAAAATTAGTTTCAATTGAAACAAACTACGGATTTAACACTTGATATGCATAACATATCTTAAGAACAATAGGAGTTCAAAGTCTAGCAACCTACGTACATGAATGCCATGAAGGTTCTAATTCAAGCAACACCTATGAGCTTAAAGATATGATATACAGATTAGTGTGAATCGAGTCTTGTTTCAATGATTTCTAAAATATTCAATTACAAATTGAATCGGTAATTAAAGAACTCAAAGTGAGATCATGAAGCTCGGCATCTTGAGAATCATTGGAAAGGAGATTGTCCTTGCCTTAGCCCAAGAAAAACTTAGCCGATCATTTTTAGGAAAGTAAAAACAGAGATTGAAATCTGATTTGAAAACTTAGGTGGCATTTGGTTTGATTTTTTTTTTTATTTTCTGTTTTCTATTTTATGTGTTTTATGTTCTAAAAATTTCAAAACATGAAAACAAAAAATATTTTTTTCCTTATTTTGAGTTAAAAATATTTAAAATGATTTTTTGTCAATTTTTCATTTTATGTGTAAACTCATTTTCTGTTTTCTAAAACAAAATTTAAAAACACAAGTGACCAAATGCGTTTTAAACTGTTTTCTTTGTTTTCGAAAGCTTAAAATGAAAAATGATCTCAAAATAGAAAATAGAAAACAAAAAATAGAAAAACAAACCAAATGAGGCCTTAGAAATCCCAAATTGAAATTCCTTCCAATTGAAATCTACTTACAAGTGCTTAAAATTGAAATTGCAATTGAAATTCAAATTCAGATCTGAAATTACAGTAGAAAAATGGAAAAACAGAGCTTTCTCTACCCTACTCTCTCTCTACAGAAAATTGGGTTTCTCTCTCTACAATTAGTTCTCAGTGTAGTAGTGTCTCTCCTATTCTGATGTCAGCCCACTCTATATCGCCTTCTGGAAAGCTCCTCCAATCGAAATATGATTCATTACCCATTTACAGATTTGCCATCCCCGATTTTAGGTCTTCGTCACCTAAGAAATTGAGGTCACATGGAAGCAGTTGCTGAGATATAACACTTCATTCAAATGCTTTGAGACTGTATTCGAATATGCTCTTCCCTCTAGAATTTGATTCAGTAACTAACCGTATTCGAATATGATATCTACATATTCGAATACAATTCCCTGCTTCTAGAATTTCCAAACTGTAGATTTCAACCTCTTTGCTATTGAATTCCAGTGAAATATCTTCATCTTCTTTTAGATAACATTAACCAATTGATATACTGCACTTTGATGTATCCAGCATCCTTCCATGTCTTCTTCTTTTGTCTACTCAATGGCCTCAAATTGCTTTCCTTTATGAGTATAATCCACAGATGCTTTAAATTTGAGTAGTGGGAATGAACTCTGCACAAAACACAGATTTTATTTCATTTATAGAGCATATAAGGATATATTTAAACAGTTAAATGAGTAACAATTGAAGTCCAATCACACCCCCCAACTATAACATTACTAGTCCCTAGTAATGCCTATAATAAAGGATGTCAGAGAGTTATTTTATTAAAGACAAAGAAAATTTTTATTTTCAAAAGATAAATAGCAAATCCACTTTCGTAGGAAATCATGACTATACTCAGCTCATATAGCAAGCCTTTTTAACCCCTAGGTTTCCCCTAGTGGACGAGTGTAGTCTCGTGAGGGCTTGCAGTGATGATACCCATAAACATCAATCTAAGTTTCAAATGAATAGCAACTCATAGTCATAGAATATTAATCAATATCAGATGCAGAGAACGTTAAGATCAGAGTTTGAAATCTAAAAGTTCATATAATATGTTAAACTTGCAAAACATATGAATGAAATGTAAAAATTCAACTTCAAAATTTACCAGCTCAACCCGTATCTCTAGAGTCTACTTTATTCTGAACTTTGCACAATACTTACTTCCCCAAGTTTTGACTGCAAGTCTCACCTTGGACTGTCACTCTCCAACAAAGATAGGACCCACCAGGTTTCACTCAAGATGCCCCATTTCTTAAGAGTAAATAAAAATCAAATTCTAGGAGGTAGCATCTATAAATCCAAAGACAATTTATTTAAGAAAAAAAGGACTTGGCATAACTCCATAAAAGAATGATGTAATAAAAGTGATTACTGAACCTCACTAAGTCTTTTGATATCTAAAACTTTACAATTGTCTATCAATCCACCTGAATCAATTAGGACTTTTATAGGTTGTAACGGAGGTCATTTGGGTAAAATGTGGTTTTCCAAAAGAAAAGATAAGGAATTCAAAACAATCTTTTTGGAAAGCACCTGGTATTGACTTTTTAACCTCCTCTTTCTTTTCCTTCAAACTCTATTCTATTTATGTGAGACGATATTGGAATGGAATTTTTTTTTTTTTTTTTTTGAATTTTGAAAACATTGAAACCATTAAAACCTTATGAGTTTTTCTATCTTCCTTCAAACTTTCTCAATACCCATGATTCTTTCCCTTAATCCTCATAATTCAAAAGATTTTTCTTTAACATTCATACTTCTTTCTTTTAACCCTTCTTCTCTCCTTTTATTATTGACATTTCTCATTCTCCTTATTTCTTCCACATATTTTACCCGTGCATTCCAAAAAGATGTAAAAATGAGGAGGGCTAAAGAGTATTCATATAGAAGTTAAAAGTGTCATGGGGTAAGAAAGAATAAAAATGAATGCTTATATAAGGCTTAAAATTGGTTACTAGGACAATGTTTATGAATCAAGGAGATTAAAAGGCTCAATTTTTAGAAAAGATGACCTAACATCATTTCAGGTCTCTTTCAAAACAACTATAGAGAACAAATATCAAAATCCTTGTTAGGATCTTTCATCACTTCATCAAACATCCAAAGCAAAGTGACGATTTTGGTGTTATTGAATAAAATGACAATAAGGAATATTAACCTATAAAGGTTTAGAGTAAATGTAATCCTTTCAAGAATAACGCTAGTAAGCTCAAACATCTCACTTGGTTTTAAGTCTCTACTATAGCTGGGAAGTTGTAAAGCACATCATTCATTCAAGAGTTTTATCTATGAGTTTTTAAGTTGAACAAGCAATTCAGAAATTACATCTTTTCACAACTCAGTTCAACAATTAAATTACAACAAGTCAAACATATCAAATCAATTTCAGATTCCAAACTTTGAAACTCAAATCTCAACACCCAATACCAACTATAATTCCAAACTTTGAATCTCCATCATTCAAAACATAGTCCATAGGCTCATAAATACAACTCGTACTGTAGTTTGAAAATAACAGTTAGTGAAACATATCCACCGAATAAAGAAAAAAAAAAGAGAAAAAAATGGGTGCAACACGAGTGGGGCTTCCTAGCTGCAGCGTAAATAGAATTCATACTTGGGTTTTAAAAAAATAATTTGCAAGATATAACTGCCGGGTAAAAAATAGGGGTGCAACACGAGGACTTCGCAGGGGGTCAACCATCCTAGTACTACCCTCGCCCAAGCAGACTTAACTGCGCAGTTCTGATGGTATCCGGTGCATTAGTGCTGGTATGATTGCACCCACAAGGTTATGTTCAATTTATTCTTATATATGAGTTCTTTTTAATTTCCATTCCATCGCGAGCATCCTATTTTCTTTATACCATAACTTTACGTTTGGGTGTCCGATTTTGATGATCTTTATGTCGATTTCATGTACATTTCTGAGATCTATGCGACCAAACTGCCTACGGTAGTCGAATAAAACTCTTATGTCAGCAAAATATATCGTTCGGGTGAAAATAAGCCATAATAATAACAACAATAGTAAAAACGAGAAAAAAAAAAAGGCTACGCACGAGCACGTATTCCGCGCCGTGACATGTATAAAATTCGTGTCCTTCGGCTCATAAATACAACTCGTTCTGTAGTTTGAAAATCACAATTAGTGAAACATATCTGCCGAATAAAGAGAAAGTAAAGAGAAAAAAAAAAAAAGGTGCAACACAAGTGGGGCTTCTCGGTTGCGGCATAAATAGAATTCGTGCTTGCGTTTTAAAAAAACAATTTGCAAAATATAACTGCCAGGCAAAAAATAGGGGTGCAACATGAGAACTTCCCAAGGGGTCAGCCATCCTTGTGCTACTCTCGTCCAAGCACGCTTAACTGCGGAGTTCTGATGGGATCCAGTGCATTAGTGCTGGTATGATCACAGCCATAAGGTTATGTTCAATTTATTCTTATATATGAGTTCTCATTATTTTCCATTCCATTGCAATCACCCTATTTTTTTCTTACCATAACTTTGCGCTCGGGTGTCCGATTTTGCTGAACTTTATGTCGATTTCGTGTACTTTTTCGAGATCTACGTGACCAACCTGTCGACGGTAGTCGAATAAAACTCGTATGTCAGTGAAATATATCGTTTGGGTGAAAATAAGCCATAATAATAACGACAATAGTAAGAACGAGAAAAAAAAAAAAGGCTACGCACAAGTACGTATTCCCCGCCGTGACATGTATAAAATTCGTGTCTTTCAGCTCATAAATACAACTCGTACTGTGGTTTGAAAATAACAGTTAGTGAAACATATCTGCCGAATAAAGTAAAAGTAAAGAGAGAAAAAGAGGTGCAACACGCGTGGGGCTTCCCAGCTGCGGCATAAATAGAATTCGTACTTGGGTTTTAAAAAAACAATTTGCAAAATATAACTATGGGGTAAAAAACATGGGTGCAACACGAGGACTTCCCAGGGGGTCACCCATCCTAGTACTACTCTCGCCCAAGCAGACTTAACTGCGCAGTTCTGATGGGATCCGGTGCATTAGTGCTGGTATGATCGCACCCACAAAGTTGTGTTCAATTTATTCTTATATATGAGTTCTTTTTAATTTCCATTCCATCGCGAGCATCCTATTTTCTTCATACCATAACTTTGCGTTCGGGTGTCCAATTTTGATGATCTTTATGTCGATTTCATGTACTTTTCCGAGATTTACGCGACCAAACTACATACGGTAGTCGAATAAAACTCGTACGTCAGCGAAATATATCGTTCGGGTGAAAATAAGCCACAATAACAACAACAATAATAAAATCGAGAAAGAAAAAAAAGAGGCTACGCACGAGTACGTATTCCCTGCTGTGACATGTATAAAATTCGTGTCCTTCGGCTCATAAACACAAGTTGTACTGTAGTTTTAAAATAACAGTTTGTGAAACATATCTGTCAAATACGGAAAAAGTAAAGAGAAAAATAGAAGTACAACACGAGTGGGCCTCCCCAGCTGTGGCATAAATAGAATACGTACTTGGGTTTTAAAAAAATAATTTGCAAAACATAACTGCCGGGTAAAAAATAGGGGTGCAACACCAGGACCTCCTAGGGAGTCACCCATCCTAGTACTACTCTCGCCAAAACACGCTTAACTGCGGAGTTTTGATGGAATCCGGTGCATTAGTGCTGGCATGATCCCACCCACCAGGTTTTGTTCAATTTATTCTTCTATACGAGTTCTCATTAATTTCCGTTCCATCGCGGGCACCCTATTTTCTTTTTACCATAACTTTGCGCTTGGGTGCTCGATTTTGATGATCTTTATGTCGATTTCATATACTTTTTCGAGATCTACGCGACCAAACTGACTACGGTAGTCGAACAAAACTCGTATGTCAGCGAAATATATCGTTCGGGTGAAAATAAACCATAATAATAACAACAATAGTAAAAACGAGATAAAAAAAAATGGCAACACATGAGTACGTATTCCCCACCTTGACATGTATAAAATTCGTGTCCTTCGGCTCACAATCCAACTCGTTCTGTAGTCTGAACAGAACAGTTAGTGAAACATATCTGCTGAATAAAGAAAAAGTAAAGAGAAAAAAAGGGTGCAACATGAGTAGGGTTTCCCGGCTGCGGCATAAATAGAATTCACACTTGGGTTTTAAAAAAACAATTTGCAAAATATAACTACTAGGTTAAAAAATAGGGGTGCAACACGAGGACTTCCCAGAAATCACCCATCCTAGTTCTACTCTCGCCCAAGCTCGCTTAACTGCGGAGTTCTGATAGGATCCGGTGCCTTAGTGCTGGTATGATCGCACCCACAAGGTTATGTTCAATTTATTCTTTTATAAGAGTTCTCATTAATTTCCGTTCCATCGCGGGCACCCTATTTTCCTCTTACCATAACTTTGCGCTTGGGCGTCCGATTTTGATGGTCGTTATGTCGATTTCATGTATTTTTCCGAGATCTACGTGACCAAACTGCCTACGGTAGTTGAATAAAACTCGTAAGTCAGTGAAATATATCGTTCGGGTGAAAATAACACACAATAACCACAACAATAGTTAAAACGAGAAGAAAAAAGGGGCTACGCACGAGTACGTATTCCCCGCCGCGACATGTATAAAATTCGTGTCATTCGGCTCATAATTACAACTCGTACAGTAGCTTGAAAATAACAGTTAGTGAAACATATCTGCCGAATACAGAAAAAGTAAAAAGAAAAAAGAAGTGCAACCTGAGTGGGGCTTCCCGGTTGTGTCATAAATTGAATTTATACTTGGGTTTTTAAAAAATAATTTACAAAATACAATTGCCGGGTAAAAAAGAAAGGCACAACACGAGGACGTCCCAGGGGGGTCACCCATCCTAGTACTACTCTTGCCCAAGCACGTTTAACTGTGGAGTTTTGATGGGATACGGCGCATTAGTGCTGGTATGATCGCGCCCATAAGGTTATGTTCAATTTATTCTTGTATATGAGTTCTCATTAATTTCCGTTCCATCGCGGGCATCCTATTTTCTTCATACCATAACTTTGCACTCGGGTGTCCGATTTTGATGATCTTTATGTCGATTTCATGTACTTGTCTGAGATCTGTGCGACCAAACAGCCTACGGTAGTCCAATAAAACTCGAATGTCAGCGAGATATCTCGTTCGGGTGAAAATAAGCACAATAATAACAACAATAGTCAAAACGAGAAAAAAAAAAAAAAGCTACGCACGAGTATGTATTCTCCGCCGTGGCATGTATAAAATTCGTGTCCTTCGGCTCATTAATACAACTCATACTGTAGTTTTAAAATGAAAGTTAGTGAAACATATCTACCAAATACAGAAGATGTAAAGAGAAAAAAAGAAGTCCAACCCATCCCAGTACGACTCTCGCCCAAGAACGCTAAACCGCGGTGTTCTGACGGGATCCGGTGCATTAGTGCTAGTATGATCGCACCCACAAGGTTATTTTCGATTTATTCTTATATATGAGTTCTCATTAATTTCCGTTCCATCGCGGGCACCCTATTCTCTACTTACCATAACTTTGCGCTCGGGTGTCCGACTTTGATGATCTTTATGTTAAGTTCATGTACTTTTCTGAGATCTACGCGACCAAACTGCCTACTGTAGTCGAATTAAATCTCGTATGTCAGCGAAATATATCGTTCGGGTGAAAATAAGCCATAATAACAACAATAATAGCAAAAACGAGAAAAAAAAAGAGGCTACGCATGATTACGTATTCCCCGCCGTGACATGTATAAAATTCGTGTCCTTCGACCCATAAATACAACTCGTTCTGTAGTTTGAAAATCACAGTTAGTGAAACATATATGCCGAATAAAGAGAAAGTAAAGAGAAAAAAAAAAAGATGCAACACAAGTGGGGCTTCTCGGTTGCGGCATAAATAGAATTCGTGCTTGCGTTTTAAAAAAACAATTTGCAAAATATAACTGCTGGGTAAAAAATAGGGGTGCAATACCAGGACTTCCAAGGGGGTCACCCACCCTTGTACTACTCCGGCCAAAGCATACTTGACTGCGGAGTTCTGATGGGATCTAGTGCATTAGTGCTGGTAAAATCACACCCACATGGTTATGTTCAATTGATTCTTATATATGAGCTCTCATTAATTTACGTTCCACCGCGGGCGCCCTGTTTTCTTCTTACCATAACTTTGCGCTCGGGTGTCCGATTTTGATGATCTTTATGTCGATTTCTGGTATTTTTCCGAGATTTACGTGACCAAACTGCCTACAGTAGTCAAATTAAACTCGTACGTCTGCAAAATATATTGTTCAAGTGAAAATAAGCCACAATAATAACAATAATAGTAAAAACTAGAAAAAAAAAAAAAGTGGCTACGCACGAGTACGTATTCCCCGGCGTGACATGTATAAAATTCGTGTCATTCGGCTCATAAATACAAGTCGTACGGTAGTTTGAAAATAACAGTTAGTAAAACATTTCTGCCGAATACAGAAAAAGTAAAGAGAAAAAAATTAGTGCAACACGAGTGGGCTTCCCAGCTGTGGCATAAATAGAATTCGTACTTGGGTGTCAAAAAAATAATTTGCAAACTATAACTTCCGGGTAAAAAATAGGGGTGCAACAAGAGGACATCCCAAGGGGACACCCATCCTAATACTACTCTCGCCCAAGCACGCTTAACTACGGAGTTCTGAAAGGATCCGGTGCATTAGTGCTGGTATGATCGCACCCACAAGGTTATGTTCAATGTACTGTTATATATGAGTTCTCATTAATTTCTGTTCCATCGCGGGTACCCTATTTTCTTCTTACCATAACTTTGCGCTCGGGTGTCCGATTTTGATGATCTTTATGTCGATTTCATGTACTTATCCGCGATCTACGCAACCAAACTGCCCACGGTAGTTGAATAAAACTCATATGTCAGCGAAATATATCGTTCGGATGAAAATAAGCCATAATAATAACAACCCTAGGAAAAACGAGAAAAAAAAAAAAAGACTACGCACGAGTACGTATTCCTCGCCGTGACATGTATAAAATTCGTGTCCATCGGCTCATAAATACAACTCGTACTGTAGTTTGAAAATAACAGTTAATGAAACATATCTGCCGAATAAAGAAAAAATAAAGAGAAAAAAATGGGTGCAACACGAGTGGGGCTTCCCGGCTGCGGCATAAATAGAATTCATACTACGGTTATAAAAAAAACAATTTGTAAAATATAACTGCCGGGTAAAAAATAGGGGTGCTACACGAGGACTTCCCAGGGGGTCACCCATCCTAGTACTACTCTCGTCCAAGCACGCTTAACTGCGGAGTTCAGATGGGATCCGGTGCATTAGTGCTAGTATGATCGTGCCCACAAGGTTATGTTCAATTTATTACTATATATGAGTTCTCATTAATTTCCGTTCCATCGTGGACACCTTGTTTTCTTCTTACCATAACTTTGCGCTCAGGTGTCCGATTTTGATGATCTTTACGTCGATTTACTGTACTTTTCCGAGATCTACGCGACCAAACTGCCTACGGTAGTCAAATAAAACTCGTATGTCGGCGAAATATATCGTTTTGGTGAAAATAAGCCATGATAATAACAGTAATAGTAAAAGCGAGAAAAAAAAAAGAGGCTGCGCACGAGCACGTATTCCCCGCCGTGACATGTATAAAATTCATGTTCTTTGGATCATAAATACAACTCGTTCTATAGTTTGAAAATCACAGTTAGTGAAACATATCTGCCAAATAAAGAAAAAGTAAGAGAAAAAAATGGGTGCAACACGAGTGGGGCTTCCCAGCCGTGGCATAAATAAAATTCGTGCTTGGGTTTTAAAAAAACAATTTACAAAATATAACTGCTGGGCAAAAAATAGGGGTGCAACACGAGAACTTCTCTGGGGGTCAGCCATCTTAGTGCTACTCTCGTCCAAGCACACTTAACTGCGGAGTTCTAATGGGATCCAGTGCATTAGTGCTGGTATGATTGCACCCACAAGGTTATGTTCAATTTATTCTTATATATGAGTTCTCATTGATTTCCGTTCCATCGCGGGCACCCTATTTTCTTCTTACCATAACTTTGCGCTCGGGTGTCCGATTTTGCTGATCTTTCTTTCGATTTCAAGTACTTTTCTGAGATGTACGCAACCAACCTGCCGACAGTAGTCGAATAAAACTCGTATGTTAGCGAAATATATCGTTCGGGTGAAAATAAACCATAATAATAACAACAATAGTAAAAACGAGAAAAAAAAAAGGGCTACGCACGAGTACGTATTCCCCGCCGTGACATGTATAAAATTCATGTCTTTCGGCTCATAAATACAACTTGTACTATGGTTTGAAAATAACAGTTAATAAAACATTTTTGCCGAATAAAAAAAAAGTAAAGAGAAAAAAAGAGGTGCAACACGCGTGGGGCTTCCCAGCTGCGGCATAAATAGATTTCGTACTGGGGTTTTAAAAAAACAATTTGCAAAATATAACTGCGGGGTAAAAAACAAGGGTGCAACACGAGCACTTTCCAGGGGGTCGCCCATCCTAGTACTACTCTCACCCAAGCAGACATAACTGCGGAGTTCTGATGGGATCCGGTGCATTAGTGCTCGTATGATCGCACCCACTAGGTTATGTTCAATTTATTATTATATATGAGTTCTTTTTAAGTTCCGTTCCATCACGACCATCCTATTTTCTTCATACCATAACTTTGCGCTCGGGTATCCGATTTTGATGATATTTATGTCTATTTCATGTACTTTTCCGAGATCTACGCGACCAAACTGCGTACGGTAGTCGAATAAAACTCATACATCAGCCAAATATATCATTCGGGTGAAAATAAGCCACAATAACAACAACAATAGTAAAAATAAGAAATAAAAAAAGAGGCTACGCACGAGTACGTATTCCCTACCGTGACATGTGTAAAACTCGTGTCCTTCGGCTCATAAATACAACTTGTACTGTAGTTTTAAACTAACAGTTTGTGAAACAAATCTGCCGAATATAGAAAAAGTAAAGAGAGAAAAAGAAGTGCAACACGAGTGGGGCTTCCAAGCTGTGGCATAAATCAGATTCGTACTTAGGTTTTAAAAAAACAATTTGTGAAATATAACAGCTGGGAAAAAAATAGGGGTGCAACACGAGGACTTCCCAGAGGGTCATCCATCCTAGTACTACTATCACCCAAGCACGCTTAACTCCGGAGTTCTGATGGAATCCGGTGCATTAGTGCTGGTATGATCCCACCCACAAGGTTATGCTCAATTTATTCTTATATATGAGTTCTCATTACTTTCTGTTCCATCGCGGCCGCCCTATTTTCTTCTTACCATAACTTTGTACTCGGGTGTCCGATTTTGATGATCCTTATGTCGATTTCATGTACTTTTCCGAGATCTACGCGACCAAACTGACTACGGTAGTCGAACAAAGCTAGTATGTCAGCGAAATATATCGTTCGGGTGAAAATAAACTATAATAATAACAACAATAGTAAAAACGAAAAAAAAAAAAGTGGATACGCACGAGTAGGTATTCCCTGCCGTGACATGTATAAAATTCGTGTCGTTCGGCTCGTAAATACAACTCGTTCTGCAGTTTGAAAATAACAGTTAGTGAAACGTATCTGCCTAAAAGAGAAAAAATAAAGATAAAAAAAGGGGTGCAACACGATTGGGGCGTCCCAGTTGCGGCATAAATAGATTTCGTACTTGGGTTTTAAAAAAATAATTTGCAAAATATAACTGCCGGGTAAAAAATAGGGGTGCAACACGAGGACTTCCTAGGGGGTCACCCATCCTAGTACTACTCTTGCCCAAGCACGCTTAACTGGGGAGTTCTTATGGGATCCGTTACACTAGTGCTGGTATGATCGCACCCACAAAGTTATGTTCAATTTATTCTTTTATATGAGTTCTCATCAATTTTCGTTCCATCGCTGGCACCCTATTTTCTTCTTACCATAACTTTGTGCTCAGGTGTCTAATTTTGATGATCTTTATGTCGATTTCATGTACTTTTCCGAGATCTACGCTACCAAACTAACTACGGTTGTCGAACAAAACTCGTATGTCAGCGAAATATATAGTTCGGGTGAAAATAAACTATAATAATAACAACAATAGTAAAAACGAGAAAAAAAAAGTGGATACGCACGAGTACGTATTCCCCGCCGTGACATATGTAAAACTCGCGTCGTTTGGCTCATAAATACAACTCGTTCTGTAGTTTGAAAATAATAGTTAGTGAAACGTATCTGCTGAATAAAGAAAAAGTAAAGAGAAAAAAAGGGGTGCAACACGATTGGGGCGTCCCGGTTGTGACACAAATAGAATTCGTACTTAGGTTTTAAAAAAATAATTTGCAAAATATAACTGCCGGGTAAAAAATAGGGGGGCAGCACGAGGACTTCCCAGGGGGTCACCCATCCTAGTACTACTTTTGCGCAAGCACGCTTAACTGGGGAGTTCTGATGGGATCCGTTGCATTAGTGCTGGTATGATCGCACCCACAAGGTTATGTTCAATTTATTCCTTTATATGAGTTCTCATCAATTTTCGTTCCATCGCGGGCATCCTATTTTCTTCATACCATTACTTTGCGCTCGGGTGTCCGATTTTGATGATATTTATGTCGATTTCATGTACTTGTCCGAGATCTGTGTGACCAAACTGCTTACGGTAGTCGAATAAAATTCGTATATCAGCGAGATATCTCGTTTGGGTGAAAATAAGCACAATAATAACAACAATAGTCAAAACTAGGAAAAAAAAAAAAAAAGGCTACGCACGAGTACATATTCTCCGCCGTGACATGTATAAAATTCGTGTCCTTCAGCTCATTAATACAACTCGTACTGTAGTTTTGAAATAACAGTTAGTGAAACATATCTGCCGAATACAGAAAAAGTAAAGAGAAAAAAAGAAGTCCAACCCATCCTAGTACGACTCACGCCCAAGAACGCTTAACTGCGGTGTTCTGACGGGATTCGGTGCATTAGTGCCGGTATGATCGCACCCACAATGTTATGTTCAATTTATTCTTATATATGAGTTCTCATTAATTTTCGTTCCATTGCGGGCACCTTATTTTCTACTTACCATAACTTTGCGCTCGGGTGTTTGATTACACTTGAAAACTGTAATCATTTTCTTGATTTACTATTGTTATTAATAAAGTTTTATCATTAATTATTCTAAATTAATAATATTTTAAAATTCTTACTTAATCTTTTTTCTTTATGTAGCAAATGTGTATAGAAGCAGAAGAAAGACCCTTGATTTGTGTTAGAGACGTCGAGGAGCTTAAAGAGGACTTTGAGGATTGAGGAGCTTAGAAGGGATGGAGAATGAGCAAAGGATAAAAAACAAGGTACCCGAAAGCCATAATACCAAAACAGAGGTCAACAGCAGAAAAATCAAAAAACCACTGCCTCTTGGCGTTCTAACGGCAAGCTCTGCCATTCTAACGGCGTTCTAACGGCTTGCTAATGCCAGCATCCAGACTTATTCCGTGTTTATGGTTTTTGATTGCCTATATATACATGCCATGTATCAGACTTAAAAAGGGGGCGCAGCACTACGTTTTAGAACTATTCTTCTGAGAGTTTTACATAGTTTTGAGTGTTTTTCTTTTGTTTTTGGATTAAAGTTTTGGATCTACGCAAGTTTATGCATCAGAATTCAATACAAAGCTGCAGTTTTTCTGGTTCTTCAATGGAGTTTGCTTTCTTTACTTCTTCTTTTCTGTTTTGCTGTGTTTCTTCTTTTAGCATGATAGCGTAGATTTTATCTTGATTCAACCCATCAATGATGGGTGAATCCTTATTTGAATATTGGATGTGATCGAATCCAAGCATGCAACGTAAAAGCTGTATGTGAGGGTTCTTGATTTTCTGGTTTTCTTCTTCGTTTGATCTTCAAAACCTTCGAAAACTTGTAACATCGATCATATTTCCTTGAAATCACTGATGACGTTACAAGACTAAAACTTTCTTAATATTTTGCAATCAAAGAAAAGAAATCTGGACCAAAGAATGTTTTCAAGATGATATTTTTCCGGTTTTATTTATCCTAAACGTGATTTTAGAACTGTGCTTTGGAATTAAAGCTTTCACGAAGAAATCTTTCCGGTTTACTTTTCCTAAACGTAAGTCGTAAACTGAGATAAATAGATCACATCCATATACGAGAATAAGGTATTCACCCGGATTTGTAGGTTGAATTAAGATCTTTAATTACATAGATCAAAACCTCAATTTAATTTACTGTTGTATTTGAGTTTAATTTATTTTGAATATTATAATTGCATTTCAGTAATTTAAAATTGTTATAGTTGTTTCTTTGTTTGATTTTGTTTATTTCCAGCTTATTTAGTTTAAATTAATTGCACTTTAAGTTATTGTTAGGGAGTTTTTAATCAAAAATCAAACTTTCCAAAATCCAAACTTTTCTTGCTTTTATTATTTCCAAAACGAGAACGGTAATTAGAGTAATTTGGAAACCCTAGGATTCATTCAGATTTAGTTCCCTGTGGAGATGATCCTAAATTCACTAGGTAAAACTACACTGCACGCCCTTACACATGGGGGTTACTTTCACTGCATATTTTCGAGGTGGTCATTCATCTTGTGTATGCATCACACATTATTCACACAATCATCGGGGATTGGGTACCATTCCGGCGTACTTGTTCCGGGCGATGCCCTGCCCCCGACATTCTTTAGGATGGCAACCCAGGGCGACGCTACGCCCATGTGTATGCCTAAGCTAATACACTGCCTTCATTTCGTAGGCCACTAACCTACTGGTATGAATCACCAACCTTGCGCAGGTTCCGAAATTTTTGACTCGAAGGTAACATTCCTCATTCTTATTTTCCATACCCCACAACCCCCGGTACACAACCAATCATTCGTTTTATTTTCTTTCCATTAGGTTTGTGAGTTATGTGGGTTCACATGTAGCACAATCCATTTGGATTTCATAATAGCAACACATGTTATTCCATAAGCATTCTCATCTCAATTCAATTATCATTCATATAAATAAAATCAAGTTGATTCAAGGGATTTCCCTCAAGCATCATTACTTCATGCCAATTTCTATTTACTAATGCAAGTCAAGGGCAACATGCCATAGTCAAAATCATGCATATGAGAAATGAAATAAGGAGGACCAATTTAAGAAGTTCAATGTGTTTAGGGATGAAGTTGGTGTACCATAAATAGGATACAAAGGAAAATGGAGGTCCAGCAGAAGAGGGTCGGGCGCCCAAGGGATTCTCGATCGGGCGCCCAAGGGATTCTCAGTCGGGCGCCCAAGACCTCGGGCGCATGGCCCTTTCTCAGTCGGGCGCCCGCCGAGAGGTCTTCCTGATGGTCCTATAGCTCAGGCGCCCAAGCCTTTACCAGGTGAGCGCCCCCCGAGGGGTGGTGTTTTTCCGGACTTTGATCAACTTTTGATTTTTACTCCCATCTTCCATTCTTATTCATTCTTATACACCAATTACCATTTTATGTTAATTTTTATATCTTCCAAGGTCTTCCTAACCTAGACTTCTCATAATTTTCTT
Source organism: Pouteria glomerata (assembly GCA_035590655.1). Taxonomy (NCBI): domain Eukaryota; kingdom Viridiplantae; phylum Streptophyta; class Magnoliopsida; order Ericales; family Sapotaceae; genus Pouteria; species Pouteria glomerata. The sequence continues at coordinate 5,033 of JAVXUM010040140.1, read as the reverse complement.
CCCTCTCCTCTCATCACTCACTATCAAACAAATCAACTAACTCATCAACACCAGTTCCACTTAGGTTCCAACAATTTTGATTTATGTCTCTACAAGAGGTCATGGTTTCCTTTGCTATTTATCATATCTACTAGAAGTCAAGGGAGAAGAAGAAGACCTAAAATTTATATTATGAGAGTAGAAGTTTTCCCTACCCCAAATTCTAGCTCAACTCTTCAAGAAATTCAAGATGGTGAGATCCTTCCACTTAGCTCCAAGCTCCCAAGACTTCAAGAACTTGAGTTCTTCCTTTAAATTCTCCTTCTTCTTGATTTCTTCTTGTACTCCTCTTCTTGATTTTCCTCTCTTCTTCTTGATTTTCCTCTCTTCTTCTTCTCCTCCTCCCAAATTTTCTCTCAATTCTCTCTAAACTCTCTCAAATGGCCGGATGAAGCAAACTTGTTTGGTCTCCCCTCCTTTGGCTGAATGGCTATAGAGGCAAAATGGTTTCTCTCTCTCCTTGGACACTTAGCTATTCTTTACTTCACATTTAGTCTTGCCATTTATTATTTTCACCAACTAAGCTATACATATATGTATATATGAGCATAAAGTCTCCCACCATTAAATCCATGGGTCCCACTTGGTTTAATGCTTCTTGTCTCAAACTTAAGAAAGCAATTCACATTGAAATAGCACAACCCCTTGGCTGGCCACCTTCATTCAAACCATCCTTCTCTCATTATATATATATATCTAGGCTTATGTGGAAGTCAAATGGTCAACAATCAAGTGGCTTGGTCCAAATTAAGGTGGTTTGGTCAAAGTTGGTGCCAACCTCTCACCATAGCCGGATTTCTTCATTCCTTCCCATTTCCTTCTTCACAAATAGGTTAAACAAGCTTCCCCTCACGCACATAACCGACCACCATTTGAACCTTTACTCTCCTTACACTTAGAAAAATTTGAAGAACATAAGCTTTCATTGCACCAAGCCATAAACTCATCTCCACAAGAAAATAATCCATGACTCCCATTCATACACAAGGTGAGGGTATCACAATTGCTTTGTCACCTTTAGCAGCTGTTTAAGGCGGTTGCTAACATTCAGCTAATTTTTTCAGTTTTTTTTTCTCTTCCTTCTTTCCCTTTTATGTCAAGAGCCATATATCACTCCTTTCTACCCACGTTTCCCTTTTCTATGTGCATGTTCTCACTCCTACTATTTCTTTGTTTCCTTGTCTCTGGCTTACCTTTTCTATTTATCCATTTCCTTCTGGTTCTCTCTCCTTCTCATATTCCTTCCCTCACTTTCACCGTTGCTTTGCTCCCTTGCTATCTTGCCACTAACTACCCATTGTCGGAGCATCTTGTCACCGAAGAAGCAGTAAAGCATCCTAGAGCTAAGATATGTGATTCTCCTCACCCCATTCATGACCTCCATTTTTGAATTTTTTTGTTCAATTTTTATTTAAGTGAATTTTTAAAGAATAATATTAAACTATGACCTTCATTTCAATTTTTTTTTGCCATGTTAATAATTTTTTTATTTGTTTGTGAATTTGTTGAGTTTGATGGGCCATGTTGAAGTCATGGCTGTGGTGTATGGTGTGTGACAAAGGCTGAATTTTATAACATTGAGTTTTTGGTTGAATTTGGGCATGAAATGATTTGATAAAAAAAATCATGCGGGCAAAATTTTATAATTTTGAGTTTATGGTTGAATTTGGACATGAAATGATTTAATGAAAGAAATCATGCTGGGACACTAATTACTTTGTGAAGTTCTAATTTGACAAATCCAAACAAAATTAGGATTAAATTAATTAAAAACAATATTTCCTAGTAGGACAAGAATTGAGTTTCTAAATCGAATAATGACTGAGTTTCCTAAAATATTGCTAATATAATTGAATAAGGAAATCTAATGAATAAAGGAAACTAAAGGAAGATAGAATTCTTAAAAAACAAGGATTGTCTAGAAAAACTGCAACAATTTTCAATATGTTTCACAGACAAGCCAGAGGATGCCCGACAGTTTGAGTAGTCAAAATTTCTAAAATTTTATTTCCTTATTAGATTACGTTTTTAGTGTCTATAAATAGATGCTTCTATATTCATTGTAAAATAACAATTATCAGAATGAGAGAAAGCAAATACTGTAGAATATTGAGAAAAAAAATTATTAGTTTGAGAGTTTAAAAATCTTTTTCTTTTCTTTACTTAATTTGAGTCTATAAGTCTTGAAGGATGACAAGGCGCACTATTTGAAAAATTGGAAAGTTTTAAGTGTATTAAGGAATCGAGCAAAAGCTTGAAAGAATTCGTGCGAGTAGTTGTAGAGAGTTTAAGTAGAGTCTTATAACTTAATTTTATAATGAAAATTGTTTTGAAGTTTTTCCCTAAATAGAATTTTACTTGTTATTTTCTGGTGTATTCGTATATTCTATTTGTTATGTGTGATTGTATTATTTAGAGTGATTCAAAAATTTCATACTCCAATTAATTATATAAATGAAAACAAATCTCCTTTCCAATTCTTAAATTTTTTAATTTATCGCGTAGATGAACACTGAAATTCTTCATGTCCTCAGTTCTTATACTCCTGCACTGTTTGACAATGTGGTATAGGATATCGGCCGAGCTCCCACTATCGACCAGTATCCTCCATATCTTGAAATTAGCAATAATAGCTGAAATGACCAGGAGATCGTCGTGAGATTGGCATACCTTAACGATTTTTTCTTCGGGGAAAACAATCGACTAGGTTTCTCTCCTATTCTTCTTCGCCAGTGGGTCGGCCACTAGCACTTCTCTCGGTCTGCTCAACTGTCAAAAATCACCCTTATCTCTCCGATCAGGTGTTGGTTCTGCCTCGGTAGATCGGGGCTTCTCCTGCCTGAGCTCGTCTTCCTTGGGCATTGTCGTTCGAGAATTCCATGCTTGGCTCTTCTGTTATCCTAACTGGCTATAAATCGAGCTAACCTTCCCTAGCAGATTAGGTCATTCACTTGTCGTTTAAGGTCATAACAGTCATCAGTGTCATGACCATGGTCCCTATAGAACCTGCAGTACTTATTTTAGGGCCTCTTGTCCGCTAGGGTCTTCAGCCTTTCTGCCCATCTTAAAGTGGGGTCATTCTGTATCTCGAAGAACACGTTTTCTAGCCTCTTGTTCAACGGAGTGAATTCCTGCCTGGCCTCGAACCTTTTTGGCCCTCTATCAGATCAATTATCATACCACCTATTTTTAGCGTCTATGCCACCACGGGCATCATCTAGCCTGCTTTGTCTCTTCTTCTCCGACTTGGAGCTCCCAACTTCATCAGTTTTTTTCCTCGTTTTCATGGCGTCTTCCATGTTGATGTACTTCTGAGCCCAGAAAATGAGCTCAGCCATATCCACCGGTGGTTTTCTTCACCAGTGAAACCATGAATCTGGGCGACCTCGGCCCACTCATAAAGGCAGTCATGACTACCTTCTCGTTAGCCTCATCAACATCTAATACCTCCTTATTGAACCTCCCTACATAATCTCACAAGGACTTATCTTTCCTCTGTTTGATAGTGAGGAGGTGGGTGGCGGGCCTCCTCTGCCCCTGCCCCTAACGAAATGGCTCACAAAGAGCTTGCTAAGTTGGGGAAATTGGTAATGGTGCCCAGCTTGATTTTCGAGAACCACAAGTAGGCTGCTTCCTTGAGTGTCGCTGGAAATACTCAGCACATGATCTCATCTGGGTAAATATGGATGAGTATCAGTGTTTCGTATGTCTCCAGGTGGTCTAATGGATCTTGTGACCCATCGAATGAATCCAGTGTAGACATTTTGGACTTCGGTGGAAGGGGACATGCTATTACTACCAAGGCAAACTGAGAGTCTGTATTGCCCAATAAATCCTCCAAGGTATTTGGCCTTTTTATAGCTGAGAGAGTTTTGAGAATATAATTTGGCAGAGTAACGGTAGGGTAGAATATTATGTGTATCTGGGCATCAGAGGTAATAGTATTTATAGAGATACGTTGGACTTACATGGGTGATATGCATGGGAATAGTACTGAATCAAGCTTCTCCTCCAATCAGGATTTGCCACGTGTATTTACAAATCCCGATACTGATATTCCCTGATTAGTTATCAAAATCATTAGTGGGCAGGCAGCACCCTAGCAGGCAAGTATCACAAGATACGTTAGAGGGTAGTTATACGTGTGATTCTAACGTAAGTAACTTTGTCGGTATTTGGTTTTTTGATCGATGTCCCAAGGTCATTCAGTCGAGCCGGGCTAGTGACATTTGATCGATCGGGTCGAACTCGAGATCGGTCAGGTGTTATAGCTCGATCGGGTGCACCCTATCACTTGGCAAATATATTTTTGAATATATATGTAGATTTTCTTCTATTAAGACATTTATTGTTCTTCATATTAAGCAAAAATTATAAAAAAAGATCTCATTCAAATAAATTGCAAAGAATATAGTACATATAACGTTAATCACTACTTATATATTCCAATGATTTTACAAAATTAATTATTTAATTATCATTTCAAAATGTGAATCACCTGATAATAATCAATAATCAAATAGTTATAAAGCCAAGAGTTGTCATTGTTTAAACGTATATAATATACTATATTATATTAAACAGGTATCTAGTTGGTACCTATAAGTATAAAAGTGTACTAGGTATTGAGTATCTTATAGGTAAATTACAAATAGATCTCAAACTCGTGTAAGTATTAAATTTTAATCCAAATCCATCCTAATTCCACTAAGATAATATTTCTAATGAGTTTTTAGCGGATTTGAGGGGGTGGGGTACCCTTTATAAGTGACATCTACAATTATTTTGGGCCAGTTTAACAACTATTTTGTTTTCAGTTTTATATTTTTGTTTTCATTTTTTTGTAAAAACTAAATATAAAAACTTGTTTGGTAATTTTTTTTTAGTTTTTAATTTTAAAAAAAATAAAAATTATTTTCAAAATTTTTAAAAATTGAAAATATAAAAAATATATTTTCTCAAAGTTTTTTATTTTCAGTTTTTATTTTCTTAGG
>JAVXUM010039562.1:0-20401 GCA_035590655.1 Pouteria glomerata | reverse complement strand
GAAAACAGAGTGAAAACACCTTTTCAAAGTTTTCGTTTTTCTGTTTTTGTTTTCATTTTTTTGGAAACAAAAAAGCGGAAACAGATTTAACAAACATGTTTTTGTTACAAGTTTTCAAAATTTTGAAAACGAAAACAGAAAAACAGAAAACTGAAACGTTACCAAACGGGGGCTTAGCAACTACGTCTGGCTTTTGGTCCTTGTCATGCTTGGAACTATCTTTATACATATTGTTTGTGGGGGGTAAGGAAGTCGAATCTAACCTTTTCGAGAATTATGTTGAATATCAAGAAATTGCGAGACTACCAGAGTCCAGTGAAATGAGAATCAAGGTAATCTAGAATAATAGAAAGAGAGAGTATAGGGTAATTATAATAGTGGGTCGAGAGCTTGAGGATTAATGCTAGATCCTCTAGAAAAAAAAAAAAAAAATTTATATAGGTGAGAAGGGAACCTTGTTAGGCGAGAGTCAGGACTTTAAATCCGTTGGGAGAAAAACGGTCCCTTGATTTCAGCCTCTAATCCGCTGAATTTTCGATGATCCTATTAGCTGTTAATTAATTAGTTAGAGAGATTCCCGAGACCTTGTTTCAAGTATGAGAAAGATGCACGTCCCCGTGGTAGCATTACTAATTGTGGGCGGGGTGATTTGAATAGTCTTTGCCCATGGAACCATACACTGTAGTCATCTCAGTCTATTTAACTGTGACTTAGGTATGTACAAAAACCCCCCTATGTGTGTGCTACTGATGTAGCATATAAAAAAATGCATGCATACACATGTAATGATGGTTTTTTACTTACAGATATTAAATGCGTTGTTGAGATAGTATTGAACGTCTCTTTTCCGGACAAGTTACCGAGGAATTCTTGTTAAGCGCTAATCGAGTCACCACGAACGGGGAGCCTTGCTCATGTCGTTGCAAAGTCTTTAGGGAGCCTTACTCATGTCACTGTAGGATCCTTAGGAACCTTCACCTGGGTTACTACAAGATTGTTGATAAGGCACCATGGGACTTTTTGAGACTCCATACAAGTCACCACGGGATTATTCTTGGAAGTCTTAAACAAATTAACAATGGTTTCTTAGAAAATTTCATTCAACCCACTACGAGGTTGTTAGAGGTAAGGTAGTTTAGCAAGTCTTACTATTTTTTTTCTTTTCTCACCTTTTTCCTAAGTTGTCAAAAGACTCTGATTTTCTTCTTTTTTTTGGAACCTTGTATAGGTCATCGCGGAACTTTTTGAGAACCTCATACAAGTCATCGTGGGATTTTTGGGAACATCATACAAGTCACTGTGAGGTCCTCAGAAACTTTGTAGAAGTCAACATTAGTCCTCGAGGATCTTGCAGAAGTTGTCACGAGTCTTGAAACCTTATACAAGCTAACACGAGACTATTTAGAAGCTGTCATGAGGCTTTTTGGAAGCTTTATTTCAAGTTGCTGTAAGACCTTGAGAACCTTGGAGATTTTATAGAAGTCACTGTGGGATTTCTTAGAGGTATGGTAATAGCAAAGTCCAACTTCCCTCTTTCTTTTTCTGGTTTCTTTCCTAATCATTACGGATTTTTTTGTGACAAATTTTAAAATTTTCTTTTGTCGATCATTATTATGGCTTGTACATTCAAAGATCCACCAACCACTTTCTCAACTACTTTAGCCGCAGCAAGACAAATGGAAGTTTGCTATGAAACACTTGTAGAAGAGCTCTCTAAGATAAAATTTAAGTATCGGAGTAATCAATTAGTCTCGACAATTCCCAACGAGGATGAATGGCTCAACGCCTTGTTTCTTCAAGGTGATATGTTTTGGGATTAGAAGGTGTCGTTCCTTGTGAAAGGCAGTTCTTGAGATTTTATTTATGCGCTAGGGTCATAATCTGAGAATGAAGTTCACATCTTACCTTCATCCGTGTTGTGTTTCAACATAGAGAGAGGTGAGTACCCCTATTCTTTTTGTCATTTTCTTAATTATGTTACTCCCTTTGAAGGGATGGAACCCTGATCAGATTGGATTTTATCTTAGGCTTTATTTAGAAAAATATTAAAGAAGATTTGAATTTTTGAGGCTATACGAAATTCTTCAAAACTACGCATTACACAGAATACATTTGCCATGGAAGTCTTACCCTCTCGATGGAGCATAACGACTCATACTTTTATGACTTCTTTTGGTGAAATTGCTCTAACTCTTGAAGTCATCACTGTTTTGATGTCACTTCCTACTTGGAGCGAAGAGAATATAATTCTGTCTATAGAAACTACTACAGAGCGATCTATTATGGACGCCTTGTTGTTATCTCATTTTTGCCAAAATAACTTAGGATTTTTCTCTGATAAAAATAAAAAGCATAGAACTGAACATGGAGCCTCTCATTCGAAGACTACTTTCAAAGACTAAATGTGTTATTGGTGAAAAGACAACATAGATCCCTGCAAAGGAACAAGAGATTGTGTTAGATGGCCCTGGTCTCCATAGCCCTTATCATCTTACAATGTATCTTGCTACGTGGCTTTCCTGCCATATCTTTGAAGATCCACCTATAGATGGGGTCCGTAGTTATGTCTTATGTATTGTTGCTGCCCTAAGTGTTAGAAAAAAAAAGATCTCTCTAGGTCCTTTATTTCTGGCCACCTTATTCTATTGACGTGATTTGATAAATATGGGAATGAAGCAATCTGTGGGTCGATATGATATCCCAACTTATATTTCCATGTCTTTCTTGCAAATGTGGTTGTTCGGGAGTTTTAAGAAGTTTACTTCAAAACTAAACCATTTTTCTAAGGAAGAAAATTGCAACTTTCTTGTGAGCCACGTTTAGAGCATTGGTCTATGACTAGGTGGTAAAAAATTAGCTTCAGTAATTGACTATATGGATCAATGTTGTTAAAATCTTGATTTTAATCGTGAAATCGTACGATTTTACAATTTTACTGTGTAACCTTGTTAAATCGAATCAAAATCGTTTTTGGGGGTAAAATCAGTGAAAAAACGATTTGAAGGGTTAAAATCGGTAAAATCGCAATTTTACCTGCGATTTTTACGATTTTAAAATTGTTAGGGTGACTTTTGTAATTATAACAAATTAAGGGGAAAAACTGAAAAAATAAAATAAAACCCTCACAGCCTCACCACGCACGGTCAAATGAGCTTGACCAAAGGAAGAAAAGCCAAAGAAACAGACGAAAGCTTCTCCGTGCGTCAATCTGCTTTGTGATTTGCTACTGGCGGCAAGATCGGAGGCCGGAGCCGCCAGACAACATTTCTATTGATACAACTTTCGAAGAGTCATCGAGCCTTCCAGGTTCTTTTTTTTTACTAAAAAATCTATTTTTTTTTTCCAAATCTATTTTTAAAATCTGTTCTCAATTTTTTTAAATCTATTTTTTTAAATTTGTTTTTTAAATCTATTCTTTTTTAATTTATTTTAAAATCTATTTTTTAAATCTATTCTCATATTTTTTAAATCTTTTTTTTTTTATTGTTCTCATAATTTTTTTGCCTAAAAAATCTATTTTTTTAAATCTATTTTTTAAATTTATTTTTTAAATCTATTCTCATAATTTTTATACCTATTTTTTTAATTCTTTTTTCTTAAATTTATTTTTTAAATCTGCTCTCATAATTTTTAAATCTTTTTTTTATTGTTCTCATATTTTTTCGGCTAAAAAATCTATTTTTGCACAGAGTTTTATTTTGGGCTAAGAATTTTTTTTGGTTATTTTTTTAATAAATACAATGAATCATGTCTAGTAGTAGGGCTGGTTCTACGTGCTCTCTTCACAAAAGAAATTCAAGAAAAAAATTCTTCAAGGAATAGGTCTGATGTGGGTTGGGAGCATGGCTTTGATGTTAATGGAGATTAAAAAACAGTTAAGTGCAAATATTGTAATGGTGTGTTTGGTGAGGGAATTTTTCCTTTCAAACATCATTTGGGTCGTACTCGACAAAATATGAAAATTTGCACTAGTGTGCCGGATGATGTTAGAAAATTGATGTTGTCTACTTTAATCAAGAATTCAGAAGATTCTAGGAAAAGAAAAAAGGGAATTTTATTTTGATGGTGATGATGATGATGATGATTCAATTGAGGAAATTGCACCACCCTCGAAGAGAAATGGAAAAAATACTATGGATAATTTTTTGAAAAAATCTTCTCAATCAACCATTAATCAATTGATGAAAGAAGATTTGAGGGAAGAAGTATGTCAACAAATTGCTCGATTTTTTTATACTAGTGCTATTTCCTTAAATTGTGTTAAAAATCCAAAGTTTACAAAAATGATTGATTTGATTGGAAGGTATTGAATTGGATTGAAGCTTCCTTCTTATCATCAAATTAGAGAAAAATACCCAAAAAAAAGAGTTTATTCGCATAAATGACATGCTTGAGGAATATAGAATAGAATGGAAGAAGACGAGTTGTTCTATTATGTCTAATGGATAAATAGATAATAAGAGACAATCTATTTGTAATTTTTTTAGCGAATAGTCCTAAGGGGACTTTTTTTTTATACTTTCTTGATACATCTGAGATTTCAAAGATTGCTGATAAAGTGTTTGAAATGCTAAATGAAGCTGCAGATATTGTTGGTGAAGAAAATGTTGTTCAAGTTGTAACATATAATGCAGCTAATTATAAAGCGGCTGGAGAATTGTTGATGATGCAAAGAAAGAGTCTACTTTGGGCACATTGTGCAGCCCATTGTATTGATCTTATTTTAGAGGATTTTGAGAAGAAACTTAGCATGCATTGTGTCACCATTGCAAAGGGTAGAAAAATTACTTCATTCATTTATTTGAGGACCATACTTATTTCTTGGTTGGGGGAATTTACAAATGGAAAAGATCTTATTAGGCCAGTAGTTACTAGATTTGCCATTGCCTACTTGATATTGGGATGTCGTTCTGAGTTAAAGGGTGCATTGATGACTATGTTTTCATCTGTGAAGTGGAAGTCTAGTAAGTTTTTAACCCTACAAATAGGAAAAGAAGGTTCAATTTATAATGATGGATAGCCGATTTTGGAAAAATGTTACAAATTGTTTGAAGGATTCGTTTCTTCTTGTTAAAGTGTTTCGAATGGTAGATTCAGAACGCATGCCTGCCCTGGGATTTATCTATGAAGCCATGGACTGTGCAAAACAAAAAATACAAGTAGATTTCTCAAATGTTAAGAAAATGTAACTTCTTCTTAATTCTTATTTACTTCAAGGTTTAAATTTCAATAAAGAATCATTGATTAACTTTCAGTTATTAAGCTTTTTTTTTTTTTTTTTAAGTTATGAGCCCATTTGAAAAATTATCGATGAAAGATGGGAGTCTCAACTTCATAGGCCATTGCATGCTGCTTATTACCTCAATACTCATTTTCATTATAATCCTTCTTTTAAAGTCAATGCTGAAATTAAATCTGGACTTTACAATTGCATTCAAATAATGGTGCCTAACGAAGATGAGAGATTGAAAATAGATTTACAGCTTGAATCTTTTAATAATGTAAAACGACTATTTGGTTATAGAGCTGCTAAGTTGACAAGGACTAAAAAGGCACCGGCTGAGTGGTGAGATTTTTATGGGGATGAGTGTCCAGAGCTTACAAGATTTGCTATTCAAGTTCTTAGCTTGACTTGTAATGCTTCTGGTTGTGAAAGGAACTAGAGTGTGTTTTAGATGGTAAGATTAAATTATAAGTTGATATACATTTATTTTTGAATTTTCATTTTTTCCTTTCCACACTTGAACTTATAAAATCTATTTATTTTTTTTAAATTTATTTAGGTGCATACAAAGAAAAGAAATCATTTGCACTAAAAGATGATGAATAATTTGATTTTTGTAATGTACAACATAAAATTGATGGAGAGAGAAGAAAAGAGAAAAAGGCCAAATTTCTTTTGATAATGTCCCTTCAGATGACGAATGGATAACTGAGAAGGAAGGTCCTGTTCTTTCTTATAAAAAAACACGATTGACAATTCTTAATGAGGAAGCAGAAAGTGGGGCAGAGAGTAATGATCTAGAAAGAGTTATACAAGCACTGTAAAGGCAGCATTGGATGCTGAAGATGATTTACAAATTCATGACGATGATGGTGATGATGACAGTGAAGAGGCTAAAGATGTTTCTAATCATGATAATGATCATAATATGGAGGAATTGAAAGCTTTAAATGAAGAAAATGAAAGAGAATATGAGGATGATGGTGAAGATTACGAGGATGCTGGCATGGATGAAAGAGAAGCGAATGATTTTTATTAGTTTCCTTCTTTGTTTTGTTTTATGCATTTTCTGTTAATTATGTGTTTTGGAGACTTTTTATTTTGTTCAAGGTTTAGACTTTTAAATTTGTATTGTTGTAGAATATGTTTTCATCTTAATCTTGAATTTTTTTTTTTCTTTTATATTGGTTTTTTTACATTTTATATTGCTTTTAGCAAATTAGTTAATAGAAGGATCATGGTGGGATTCGAACCCTTACTAGCCATAAGGTGAGTGTCTTTCCACTTAGACAACATAATCATGTCAAATTGAAAGTTCTAAATGTTAGAATATTGTGTTATATAGATTATAATTTCATAAAGTAATTTGTAGGTAAGATCTTACGATTCGATTTTACGGACCCTCCACTGATTTTAGGTAAAATCCCGATTTTAACAACATTGATATAGATGAATTCTATTAGAGACCTTATGTAGAACCCTTAGTTAGTGTAGTGCCCATGCTTTGGTACTTTGATAAAGATATTTTTATTGACATCTCTCATGTGGATTGTTTGAATCCTTATATTATCCTTTGGGCCTCATGGATTGTTCCTTCCAGTCTTCCTACTTTAACTAACGATGGCTTTGTTTTCATTGGGTATAATCCACATCGCATGACATGTCAATTTGGATGTGATCAATGCTTGATTAGTCTCGGTGAAATGAAATCTCCCTCTAATAGTTTAGCTCAATTTTTAGAAAGAATTCAACGTGTGTTACTGCCTCCCTTGAATCTTCATACTTTTCCAAAGGTAGAACAAGAAGGCTCTTTGTCTTTTATGGCTTGGAATTGGTGGCATCGTTAACTTGGATCATTTGAAGAGTACGTTTGTGGTATTCCTGCACTAATTAAGGTTTCTTACATTTTAAGGGACGATTTATTACTCTCTCCAGCTAAAGGGGCCATCACGCAGTACGATTGTTTCTCATTTTGTCAAGGTATTGGGAATAGTTCCTCGTGTTGCAATTATTGGAATGCCGAGTGGGGTGAATTTGATATTGGTTATGGAGAAGGTGATAACTTTACCTAATGTGTTAAGGTGTGCTACACAGAATTTAGAAACAATAGATGTTCCTTATTCAAAGAAACGTTTCAAAAAGGTTAATTTAGTTTATTTTCGCAAGTGTGGATTTATCTTTTTACGCATTTTCAACTAACATATTCTGTTTTTTTAGGTCATTAGTTGTCTTTCTCTTTTCTCTAATAAGAGAATGACTCGCTCACAAAGAGCCAAAAAGACTTATAATGACATGAACAATAAAACTCCTCAAGATGCCACAGCTTCTGAATTGCATAATGTTGAGTTTCTCAGTACGAGCATGGAATCTCCTGCGATCGAAGTATTTAAAGGTACTCCTATTCCCATGGTTAGAATATTTGACCTTTGCGACTAGAATAGCTGAGAACATCCCTGCTTCTGCTCCTAAAGTGTCAAAAAATGTCATTATTCCCATGACTGGAGTGTCTGAGAGTGTATCTAAATCAATTTCTCTCGTTGTTCCAATTGCTGAGTGTAGTTCTAGTTCAATTTTAGAACATGCTTCATTGTCTAAAGTTACTCCAATTGCTACAGGACGAAGACTGATCTTTGCTGCGGACATGACATCTCCACCCTCTCACATTTCATTATCTATCGTGCTAGCTTCTTAAACGGAGCGTTTCTCTTTGTTATCTTTATTAGGAAGCCATATGTTGATTTCGAGTCTGATAGAGATTATAAACCTTCATTAATAAGGGCCAACAAATTAAAGTGTAGATTGTTGCATGCTTAAGCAGAAAGTAAAAAAGAGAAGAGTTTTTTTTTAGGGATGACACTGTTGGTATTGATGCTACCTCTTTTGAAAGGTGATATTCAACCCGGATCTTCTAAAATAGCTTTATTTGATTCTTTTCTTGTTGTCGCTACGGGATCTTCTCCTGTTGTTACCATGGAGATCGTGAGTGTTATTTTTAACTTGTTAGCTCTAACTCATGGCAAATGAGAGTCTCAAATTATCTAAGCTATTGAAGGTAATGATCTACTACCTATTTTTCATTAAAACTAATCAAAGGAACCTTTTTAAGAAGTTTACTTCAACAAGTTGTGTGGGTCCTGTTTTGGTGCCCAATGCTTCTGTTGATGTTTCTATTCCTACTACAATTCTGACTTTTACTCCAAATATTGTGGCTACTATATCAAAGGCATCAAGTGCAGAGGTGATGCCTAAAGTTTCATCTGAGTAAAAAATAATTATTTGATGGAGTTGCCCATTTTTTTTCTTCTATTTTTGCACAAGCAATATAATCATCGTGGTCATATATTCAACAGGGTAAAGACATCATCACGTTTCTTTAGTGTAATGAATTTCTAATATTTTGGTTCATTGATGTAAAGTCTGGATGAAAAACCTTCGAAGAGCTTAACTCTCGAAGAGATAGATGGATTATGTGATGGCTTAAATGTAGTTAGATCTTATTATATAAATGTTCGTTGGTTATGGCTGGTTTACAATAAGCTCACTGTTTGGTACAAGCTTCTAACGTCAAAGCTGAACTAACCAAGCTTCAGCAGGATATCGACAAGACTGAGACGTTACTCCAAGGGATGAAAATTGACCATGTTAGGATGTCAAGCCTTGCCAAAACTTCGAAGGAACTTAGTGCTGCCTTATGGGCTTTTAATAGAAGTATACTTGAAAATCTTTTAAAGTAGGTGTTTTCTTTTGTTTGTAATCTCTTAAAGTAAGTTCCAGAATGCATGGGTAAGATATTTTGAAAGAATGAACTTGCTTTAATGAATGTTGGAATGAAAATGTATGAAGAATAAGTTTTAGATGAAATGAGAAGTTTTATTAAATATTGGGATAAACATGATGGGATCTCACTGAGAACTTTTCCCTGTGAGTATTCTTCATAGTTAGTAACACTTGCATTTGAAACAACAGTTAGGTTCAAAAAATTCTTATTTCACAAAAATTTTTAAATCATGGAGTGTTAATAAGAATTTTTTACTAGTCTCCGCGAGAAATGTTCTTTTGGGGTATTTCAAGAGTAATCTTCTCTTGCTAGGATAAGATGTTTTTAAGAAGGATTTTTTTTGCAAAATCGATTTCTTTTAGAGATTCACACGAGAAAGTGAAAAAAAAAAATTTATAAGGGAAAATATTGTAAGTATTTGAACCAAACCTAAGGAGTTTTAAGAAATAATACCTTAGGATTCTTTGAAGATGGAATTCCCACGGTGGGAATTTATTAAAGAATTTGAGCCAAGTATAATAACCTTTAGTGATAGATACTTTTGGAGTTTTTGCGGAGATCAAATTCCCGTAGAGTGAATTATTGGAGAACTTGAACCAAGCATAAAAAGCTTTGAAGAAGGATGCCTTAAGGGTTTTCTATAGATAAAATTCTTGTAAAGGGAATTATTGGAGAACTCGAACCAAGCATAAATGCCTTGAAAAAAGATGCCTGAGGGGTTCTCTGGAGATAAAATTTCCTCGAAGGAAATTATTAGAGAACTCAAACCAAAAATAAGGAGCCTTAAAAAATAATACCCTAGGGTTCTTTTAAATAGAAATATTTATGCAAACAAAAATAAGTTTCATGCGAATCAAATCCTTTATTAAATAAGGAGATCAATATCTCAAGGATAATAGGCTTTGAGCCATTTAACATTGATAGGGGCACTTAATTTGTTTGTTTTAGGGTCTAAAATCTTGTATTGCCCATTATAACCGTGTACTTCTTTGATAACATACGGACCTTCCGACTTAGTGCAAATTTTAGTACTAATAGTCCCCTCATCACGTGGCTTGTTGTCCTTAACATAAATCTCCTTCTTCAAATTGTCTAGGTTTCACTAATAAATTATAAGCTCTACTAATGCGGCTCTGATATGTCTCCAAATTCTCTCTGACTTTAACTCTTCTTTAATATAAAGCCTTTAAGTTTGTATGTCTAAACTCTGGGATCGTTTAACTTCGAAGAGCTATCCTTGCTAAGAGTATAACTATTTCAACTGGAAAGACTACCTCGGTGCCTAAACCAAGAAGAAATGAGTCATTTGTGTAAATTTCTTCTTAGACATCCCCTCGGCCCATAAACCCATTGGTAATACATGAGCCCAGTTGGAGTGATAATCCTTCAACATTCGGCTCAGTATTGTGAGCAGTGTTTTATTCGTAATTTCGGCTTGCTCGTTCCCTTTGGGGTAGTACACAAATGACTTGTGGTAGGAAACATCATACGAAGCTAAAAGCTTCCCTACTTGTGAATGTACAAAAAGAGAGCCACTATTTGAAAATATTATCTTAGGGATCCCAAAGCGACAGATGATGTATTTTTGGATAAAGTTCGACATTGTTAGTCCTGTGGCTCTTTGTAAGAGAATTCGTTCAATCTGTTTAGTATATAATTCTATCACTGCAATGATCCAAATGTTGCTGCAAGAAGAATGATTAATGGGTCCAATTAAGTTTATGGCCCAAGTGTGGAACAACCACAGAGTTCCCAATGTCCTAAGATCTACTGCTGGGGTGTGAATGAGGTGAGAGTGTATTTGGCAAGAATGGCACCTCTTCGTATAATTTTTTGCATCTCTCTCCATCTTTGGCTAATAATACCCTATATGCAGCTGATGAGTGTAGAGTTTTATGCCTCCCTGATGCTGTATTTCATTTCCTTTCTCTAGGGCGCTTTGTATTTCTGTTCCAACTAAGCAACGTAAAGCTTTCCCTTTGAATCCATACCTATATAGTTGTCTATCATGAATGAAAAAGAAGAATTTCTTTTCCTAATTAAAGTAGCATCCTCTACATCTGCAGGAAGTGATTCCTTCACTAGGTAATTAATATAATATTGTCTCCAATTTCTAGAAGTAGAAATAAATTTGCATTATGCTTTGTTCGGACTTTCCTGATATCTGGGACATTGCTGTTGAATCAATGCAGATTCTTTAACCATGGATGGCCAGAAGTAGCCTTGCCTCTAGGCTCTCCTGTAAAGATTGATTTTCTCTATTCTACATGTTATTTTATATATTTCATTAATTTCTCATTAGCTTTACTCTTCCCTAAACATCTAGCCAAACTTCCTCCTGGAGCTATAAAATATAAAAACCCTTGTTAAAGAGTGTAGTGTTTGAGTTGGGCCACAGAGATTTTATTTTCATATAGCTTTAATTCTTTAATATTGGGTGACCTCTAATCTTCCATAGCCTATTCTGGTAGAATATTTGCTATTGAGCATGGCAACATTCTCTTCATCACTTTGATGCTAGTTGCTTTCTTCCTAACTTTTATTTTGGGTGTAAGGGTAGCTAATGCACTGGAATACCTGTTATTAGACCTCGAGGCGTGCTTTATTTGAACATGATCAAATTTGTCAATCAATCATTGCATGATTATTCGATAAGATACCAAAGAAGGTTCTTTGATGGCATACTCTCCACTGGTTTGTTTAATGACTAACTTTAAGTCCCCCTTGATACATACTTTGGTTGTCCCTACTTCTTGTGCAGCCAAGAGTCCTTGCACCAGCGTTTTGTACTCTGCCTCGTAGTTGGAACACCAAAATTCTAACTTGTAAGATAAGTCAATCTTAACTCCTGATGGAGAAGTTAATAAGATCCCTGCACCACCTCCTTCTGAAGTTGAAGAGCCATAAAAAACTAAAGACCATTCTTCCCCTTCTGTGGCTATTGCTTGAAAGTCATCTTTCTACAATTCTTCTAAAAGCGGTTCAATTCTCTCGAGGGGAACTTTGCTAACTAATCTACTAGGGCTTGACTTTTTATAGCTTGTGATGTTTTACAAACAATATCATATTCAACTTATAGTAGAAGCTATCTTGTTGCCCTCCTAGGTAGGGCAGGCCTGGATAAGAAATATTGGAGGGGGGTCACATTTGATTATCAGGTGTACTAGTGACATTAATAGGTAGTGGCGGGGTTTTTGCACCATAAATACCAAGGCCAAGCAATGTTTTTCAATTAGGGAATATTGCGCCTCTGCTCCCTATAATACCCTGCTAATGTAATATATTGGCTTTTCTTGTCCTTTAACTTGTTGAGCCAGGAGTACTCTTATCTAGTTAGAAGTCAAAGTCAAGTAGAGTAATAATGGTTTCTCAGGCCGTGGTGGCACTATAGTGAGAGGAAAAACTAAAGCTTTCTTCACATTCGCAAAGGTTCTAAAATGTTATTCCCCCTACACAAATTTTATTCTTTCTTTAGCAAGAGATTAAAGGGTTGGTTTACCTCGACAAGAGCAGGAATGAATCTTTATAAGTATGACACTTTCCCTAGAAATGCTTTAAGCTCCTTTTGGTTGGTAGTCGCGGCGTATCCTTTACTGCTAATACCTTAACTGAACCTGCATCAATCCTATGGCGGTGTACTATGCATCCCAAGAATTTGCTTTTTATCAATCTAAAAGCGTATTTGAGCGGATTCATCCTTAGTCTATACATGCAGGATCTATTGAAAACTTTTTGTAGATCTTCTGGATGAGATGTTCCCTGTCGTGTCTTCACTACTAAGTAATTAATATAAAATTTAAGGCATTTATGAAACATGTCATGGAATATAGTTGTCATGGCTCTTTGGTAAGTTGCCCTTATGTTCTTTAATCTAAAAGGTATGATAGTATAAAAGAAGTTACCAATAGGAGTCGGAAAGGTTATTTTCTGAGCGTCTTCTAGAGTCATCTTAATCTGGTTATATCTACCAAACATATACATGAATGAAAACATATGATGCCTAGAGGTTAAATCAATCAGTGTATCAATGCTTGGCAAACATAATTCATCTTTAGGGGCAGGCCTTGTTCAAATCCCTAAAATCCACGCATACCCTGATCTACCTATTTTTCTTTACTACCAATACAATATTTGATAACCATGAGAGGTACTAAATGGGTTCTATGAATTTTGCCGCTAACAACTTCTTCATCTTTTATTTAATCTCGAGCTCTACCTCGAATTTATAAAATATTATCCCTTGTTTAATCGGCTTGGCATTGGGGACAATGTTTAGGCGATACATAATAACTTCTGTATCTAACCCAGGCATTTTAGTGTAAGTCTATGCCAAAAACATCCAAGTACTCCATTATCAAAGTGATTAACTTCTCCTTTTTTGGCGAGGGTAAGTCTCTACATATAAAAATAGACCACCACATCTCTCCTTTCTAGCAAAGTTGATCTCTTCGAATTCTTGCTTTTGTGGTCGTGGGCCATCTTTAAGGCATCATGGGGCTTTTTGTACTTCTTTTGGCTCCTATGTCACCTCCATTGCTTCCTCTGTTGCACCTTTATACTTATTCCCTCTTCTTTTTCTTCTTCGGATAGTAGAGAGATGGGTTAAAAATAAGCACTCTTTATTTTTTGGTTATAGGCCAGGTTTCCCATTCTGGTTTTCTGACATCTCACACTATCATAATCGATAAATTACTTTTCCATCAACCTGCTTGTGTTTGACCATGCACGGGCTCACTAAATCACAATTTTGTGGCATTCTTTTGTACTACTGCTTTTCTATTCATTTGGGGATGGGAATTCCCCAAGGTGGTGCAGGTTTCGAATTTTCATTCACCTTAGAATAAAACATTGTATCTATTATATATGCTTTGTCTATATAGAATGGCTTGTGGGATGCATTGATTATAATTACCTTATTATTGGTATGTGTAAGGGATAGTCGTGAACTGATGTGACCATGCTCGACTCGAAAGAATATAAAACGAAATGGGGAAATCAATAACATGAAACTTCATAGGGGAAAGAATCTTTCCTACCTTTAGAGTTACTTATACATATCCCTGTAACCTTTGCCTCTGGCTCCCAAATCCATTAATGGTAATAGTTTCCTTCACTAGATGCCCCTTAGGAATCCCCGTGGCCTAAAATATTGTTAAAGGGATAATGTTGATGGAAGTCCCTCTATCTAGGAATCCCCTTGAAAACTCTATACTATTGACTCTTACTGGAACATATAACAACTGATTATGCAACTGCTGATTTTGTCTATCCCATTTTGTGATATTGAGAGAAAAGATATTCTTTAAAAGTTTTGCCCACCGATCCACTATCTTTCATGCACTCCTCCGGGTTATCTTCTACTACTTGCAGTAAGGCCTTGACTACTTTCATTCCAGTTTCTTTAGTCAAACGTAGCTGGTTAAAGAATTTATTGAATCCAGAAGTCTCACTCATGGTCTCTTCCTTAATATCATCAAATTCTAGACATGTTTCCTTTATTAGTATACTTACCACGCACACAGGAATTTCTTGTTGCACTTCATGATGAGTGATCATCATTACATAAGTATTCTCCTTATGCCGAGGCAAGGATCTTTGAGGACATCTCTTAAGGTGATTTGCAAATCTTTGTTTCTCACTATTTTGTGAGAAACAAATGTTGGAATGTCCAGTAATCTCATATAGGGTGCCTTATTATCTAGTGATAGATGCAAAATCCAGGCTTCCATTCTTCCCTCTTCATAGGGGGGTTCTTAGGCTCGGGTAGAATAACTGCGCCATCTATGATCCACGCTTCAAAAAGAGTCTTTAAATCAATGTTAAAGATGTGGGCTAGGAAAGGGGCCAGCCTTTCATCTGTCCTCGACCGCTTCCCTTGATCCCTATTTTTCCCACAAGTTGGCACCGCTTCTTCTACCTTGGTAGTGTACACTATGTCTCTCTGATGTGTTTTCCCCCTTTATGGAACATCATAACTATTATAAGGCAGCGGCGTGAACGAAGTGTTGAATAGTTGAAATGACTATTTTACTATTTCACTAAGATTTCTTGTAGCCAAACAAAGACTTGAAAAATTAGAGAACTGATAGTTAACCAAGTGCATTTTGAAAGTCATATGCATTCTCTCTATACATATCTTTACCATTTGGTCTTCTAAAAGATGGTCCTAGATGTCAATCGCCTTCTCTCTGAAATGACGGAAATATGATAAGAGATTCTTTCCTTATTTTTGAGTCTCTCTCATGAGATGAAGCATTATCAGTCTTTCATCTACGTGAAAGAATTTGGCATAAAACTTCTTTATCAAATCATCCCAAGAACCTACTAAACCCATTGGAAGGTTGGCATACCAGGTATGAGCTGTGTGGCTCAAGAACTTAAAGAATTCCCTTAACTGCAAGTTATTAGCCTAAGCATACAAACCCAAAGAGTCAATAAATTAAACAAAATATTCCTTGGGGTTTCTCCATTTTTCTATCAAATTTCATAAACTTTGGCACCGTATAACCATTGGGGTATGGCATTTTGGCAATCATCACGGGATAAGGTGGGCACAAGTTTAGATCAGATCCCGTAGGAATAACACCAGTTTCCTACTAGACTAGATCTATAACATGACACTTCAACTGGTCTAGCATAAATGTTATCCTTGAATGACTTAGGATTGGGTAAGGGTGGTAGAAGTGGTGTGAGGTGAAATTTGAGGGAAAGTGGGCAAAGTGAGATTGATGGGGGTTCTCTGTTCAGTAGGAGATAAAAGTTTGGTTTGGATTGGTTGAAGTTTGATAAGTAAGAGATGTTTGAGATGGACTGAAATTTAAGGCAGTGGAGTTTACTTAGGATAGCATGGTTTGAGCGACACCTTGTCATCCCAGGTTTTGTGGGGTTACGTGAGGTATAGGTTGTTTTTTAGTGTAGACGATCGGAAGGTAGAGGCCGAGAGATGGGATGATGCCAAAATTTGATGGAGAACTTTGAGGACCTCTATTATTACTTCCTATGTTTGCTGTATAATAGATTGAGCTTGCTAGGAAGCCAAAACTTGCTTTGTAAGTATTCTCACTTGGTCTACAGTGGTATTCACTTCTGATGATGACTCTTTATCTTGTGATCTGTCTCTATTATTGCCTTGATCACTAGCCATTATCGATATGTCAACATTCTTCCCCATTGGAGTTAATTGTGGAGGGTAGGTAAATTGAACCTAACCTTTTAGGGAATTATGGTGAATATCAAGAAATGGCAAGACTGCCAGAGTCTGGTAGAGGATGGGAATTAGGGTAATCTAGAACAAGAGAGAGAGATTATAAGGTAATGATAATAGTGGGTTGAGAGCTTGAGGATTAACGCCAGACCCTCAAGAGGAAGAGGATTTATATTTGTGAGAAGGGAACCTTGTTAGGTAAGAGTGAGGGCTATCAGGGCTTGGAATCCGTTAGGATGATATTTAGCCCTGACTCAATGCATCCAATAAAAGATTACCCATTTTATTCTTTCTCTAAATTGATTGGGTAAATCTCAACGGTCCTCTAATTCCAACCTCTAATCCGCTAAATCTCCAATGATCCCGCCGGTTGTTAATTAGTTAGAGAGATCCCTAGAACCTTATTCCCAAGTCCATGAATGATACACATTCTTGTGGTAAGATTGCTAACCATAGGTAGGGCGATCTGAATATTCTTTATACAGTTAGAAATGGTGTAGCCCGGGCTATTTAACCGTGGCATAGGCACCTACATTGTTCATCTCTAGTGGAAAGGAAAATGGTTGAACCAAGAAGCAGAGGAGTAAGTAGATATAGCAAGTTATTGAGTTGGTAACAAAAAGAATAAAAAAAGGAAAGAAGAAGAATGAATTTCAATTTAAACCTTAGCTTGAGGTAGAATTTTAATGTTGTAATTGACGAAACTTATTGTGAAGGTAAAGAGTTTGATTACGAAGAAAATTGGGATTTTTAAATTATTTCAGTAAGAAAGTTTAAATTTTTTTCTTTTTTTTTTTTTTGTGGATTAAAAAGGACGAACCAAAGAACTAAGTTACGTGCTGGCGTCTGGACAAAAAATAGGCGTCTAAACAGCTTAATTTTACCATTTTGTATTATTTTTGCACTATTTTTTTTGTACCATAATATATCTAAATGATATATGATTAAAGGATTTAAAATACAATACAGTAAGATTGTGAGACTTACATTAAATTTTGATTTGATATTTATCTTATCTTATTAAGATAATGTGTTAGTATTTAAGTTGATTTTAAGATTTGGTTCTAGTAGAGAGGTACTAAAAAATAGTAAGTATTTATACATCCAATGGTTGAGATCTTGGAATCACAAGATTTGGTTATCATCCTAATAGGCTAGTAACTTGCAAGATGACGTTGATACTCTTGTGTTGACCCAAGGTTTATAAATTTAGTTTTATAATTAATTTTGATGATAACAAACATTGAATTAAATTTTTACAATTAATTTTTAAATAGATATTGTATGAAATTTTAATTTAATAGATTTAAGATGATATGCTTGGAAGAGATTGATATTATTTTTGAGATATTTTTATATAATTTAGATGAAAAAATATAGGAATTTCAAAGTTTAGAATAATGGAAATTAATGAAAGATGAAGACTTGAACTAGAAGGTTAACTTAGATTAACAGAGAAATCAGACATATCCTAGTATTTTGATGGTATCTGAAGATCTAACGGTTTAATTTCTATGAAATTTTAATATAATAAACTAGACTTCCATATCTACAACTTTATCGAAGGAAAATTTTTGTGGATCCAAAGTAAAGATGTCCAAAAATGAGTTGGATAATTAGTCGTTACAGAAGAGATTTTAATCCTAAATTCTGGAGCTAATTTCAGTTTTTGAGGCATAACTCATAATCTATAACTTTAAAAATTTTGATTTTTTGTGTGTGAAAATAAGACTTATAATCTACAACTTTTGTAGTTTTTGTTTCTTCAAATTCTAAAAGTATCATGGTAAAATAGTAGCTTTAATTGGAAACACAGATTCAGATTGTTAGAAAAAGTTATCTAGAGTTAGTCTCAGTTTAAAGGGTATATCTAAATATCCAATCGTTAAATGAAGATCAAATTCGGCCAGATGATAGTAAACTTATATATCTGCAAAATCATCATTCTGAGTAAATGTCAGATATGAACGTTATAAAGGTGAAAATGGTCACAAATATATCTCAAAAAATCTGAATCTGGAAGGAAGTATTGGAAGCAAGGAAATTCAAGTTCTTTGAAGGGCGAAAGTGTCTTTTCACTTAGCAACGGCTATTTTGGGATTTTTTTCCTATAAATACAACCTCAACCTCAGATTTAACAAGAAAAAAGGTAAGAAAGAAGTTCTTACAAAGAGATACAAGAAAGCTAATCATTTTATAAACATAGAGTGATTTCCTCTTATACTTGTGCTTCATTTTTTATATCCAACTTATGAGAGTTTCTTTTCTTATTTGACTGAATGTTAAACTCATCATTCTTATTGTAAGAAAGGGAAATTTATAATCCCTTTGATTTGTGAGAGCTGTGTGAGCTCTTGTTGATTTTAGTTCAAGTGTTAGAACCAAGACAAGTAATATTCTTTGAGAGAGACTTGTGGAGTCATTTAGGGATAGAATCACTTAGTAGAGTGATTTGGGGATAGAATCACTTAGAGAGGTTTTCTAGCACCTTGGAAGCTAGTGTGTAACAAGATTTTTAAAGAATAGTGGAAAAATCTCAAAGAAGGCCTTGGGGGAGTGGATGTAGGCAAGATTGAAGCCGAACCACTATAAATCGATTGTGTTTACTTCTCTTTTCTTCTCTTTATATTTATTGCAAACACTAGTACTCACTCTTCATTTACAAATATTGAATATTTTTTAAGTGTATTCCATATTTGATTATCCTTTTCATTTTAATATGCTGCCACTACTAAAACCAATGGAAACCAAACGTTGACAAGGCGGAAAAGAGTGAAAGAGAGCTACTGAAACAGAAAAAGGAGGAATGAAAGGGAAAAAAAGAGTGGAAAGGGAAAGGAAAGATGGAAGAGAGAGAAAAGAAGGAGGTTCCTACTAGAGCTAGAGAGGTGAAATGTCACGGGCATTATGCAAATCAATGTCTAAACCAAAGGGTGATGTTTATGGGAGAAGATGAAGGTATAGAGAGTGAAGAAGAAGTTGAGGAAGAGGAGACTCCCAATCTGGTCGAATATGAAGATGAGAAGGAATTGGAGATGGGTGAGATTGTCATATGCTATGGTTGTCATGAGGGCTTTGAGTGCACAAGTGAGTGTGGAAGATAGGAATTCAATTCAAAGAGAAAATATCTTCCACACAAGGTGTGCCGTAAATGACAAATTGTGTAGCGTGATAATTGATAGTGGGAGCCATTGTAATGTGGTGAGCTCCTATCTTGTGAATAAGTTGGGATTGGTGTGTAGGAAGCATCCAAGGCCATATGGACTACAGTGGCTGAATGAGTGTAACAAATTGAACGTGACCAAGCAAATTATGGTTCCATTCACCATATGGAAGTATAAGGATGAGGCGATTTGTGATGTTCCTATGGTCGCTACTCATATCTTGTTAGGGCGTCTGTGGCAATGTGATAGGAGTGTGACATATGATAGAAGAAATAACAAGTATACTTTGGTAAAAGATGGCCGAACATACACTCTAAATTCTTTGAGCCCTTCACAAGCTCCTAAAATCAAGTAAGGATTATGAGAGCAATTGAGGGAATGAAAGAAAAATCAATTGAGGCAGAAAATGAGAAGAGAGAAAAGAATAAGGAAAAAAAGAGGAAAGAAAAGAAAGAACCGAGAAAAAGAGAGGCAAAAGAGAAAAATAAGAGAATAAAAGAAAAAGGAGAACAATCTAGTTCAAAAGAAAAAGAGGGGAAAAGAATGACATTATTTGTGGGAGAAAAAGAAATGAGAGAAGCTTTGCAAGACATGAGACCTTTATACCTACTCATGTATAAAGAGTCTTTATTTTCTGACGCTGACCATGATGTTTGTCTTCCTATTGCTGCTACTTCTCTTTTGCAGGAATATAAGGATGTTTTTCCAGACGAGATGCCATCCGGGCTACCACCATTGAGGGGGATCGAGCATCAAATTGACTTGGTGCCTGGAGCTCAAATTCCGAATAGACCTGCATATCGAAGCAATCCAGAGGAGACTAAGGAGCTTCAAAGGCAAGTAGAGGAATTGTTGGCTAAGGGGTACGTGAGAGAGAGCATGAGTCCTTGTGCTGTACCTGTGCTTTTGGTACCAAAGAAGGATGGGACATTTAGAATGTGTGTAGATTGCCGTGCTATCAACAAAATTACGGTAAAGTATCGCTATCCCATTCCTAGACTTGATGACATGCTTGATGAACTTCATGGTGC
>JAVXUM010036963.1:0-20518 GCA_035590655.1 Pouteria glomerata | reverse complement strand
TAAATTTATAACACTTTGAAGCAAAGTAAACTTCTTTTAACACTTAGAACCAATCTTCCAATCACTTAACCAATTTAGACAGTTAGGGGTTTCCAATTACTAAATCTTAAACCAATGTTAACCAAATTTATTTAAGACTTTAAACGTGTTCTAATTTCCATTTTCTTGAATCAAAATTGAGTTCTAGAATTATCCCCAAACTTAGAATACAAATCTTCACCAAAATATGTAACATTCCTCATACACATTCATTTTACAGTTTAGGGTATTACATTTCCTCCCTAAACAAAATTTAAGTTCAGGGCATTACCTAAGGATTTAGATCACTTCTTTGCCACATAATCATCTCTACGATAGATTAAAATTATAGCTTGCATTCATCTCAAATTTCTGGGATATTACAACTAACCTTGAACCATTGTTGACTTAATTTACTTTGAACTCCAAAAATGCTCTTTCTTTCTTTTTCTTTAAACAAATCTAATTCTAATTCTTATTTCATGATTTAAAACACATAGTTGTCTTCAAGACATTTCAAAAGTCATAACTTATATTCACTCAAAAGTTGGGGTATTACAACATATAAATGTATCTCCAAGATTTTAGCCAATAGACTCAAGACGATCTTGCCTTCTATCATCAACCCTCAACAGGTTACCTTTGTGAAAGGTAGATCCATATCGGACCAAGTCCTGTTGATGTAAGAATTGGTGAGAAACTATCATTAGAAAAGCTTAACGCCAGGATATGCTTTAAAGATTGATCTTATGAAAGCATTTGATTATGTTGCATAGGATTTGGTTCTTGATATACTAAATGCTTTAAACTTCCCAAAGAGATTCATTAATTGGATCAAAGCTTGCATTACTTCTCTATATTTCTCTTTATCCCTCAATGGAGCATTGGAAGGATATTTTCCGGGAGCTAGAGGTTTAAGGCAAGGCGATCCCCTTTCTCCATACCTCTTCATCTTAATCATGGAATTCTTCACAAGGCTATTCAACAAGCACATTCAAGAAGGTGATTTCACATTTCATCCCAAGTGTCTAAACCCTCTGATTAGTCACATATGCTTTGCGGATGATTTATTTATCCTCAGCTACCCAAATAAGTCTTCCTTTCTTCTCATTCAACAAGCATTACTATAATTCCATAAGTACTCGGGGTTTTTTTTTTTTTGTAGGTAAAAATAATTGAATTAAATAGAAAAAAGGTACTACATCTTAAGGGCATACCCCTGTGTTCAAATTAACTACAAAATGGGATTCCCCAAGAAGTACATAGCCAAATGTTATCAAATGTGCGTTTAATGGTAAGCATTTGAGAAACCTTTAGCCCAACGTTATGCTTAATTTTGCTAACAATGCTAGTAGGAGAGGAGGAGATCCATTGGAAGGATCTAGCATTACGTTCTTACCATAAATGGTATACTAGTGCACTCCAAGCAAGCTTACAAATGGTGCTCTTGAGATTTCGTCCTTTAAATGTACTAGTTGCCCAAATGATTTCTTCATGCCATAAGTGAGAAGCATAATCAACGAAACATAATTCCACAATCAAAGAAAAGATGCCCCAAGCTTTCTATACAATCCCGACAAAGTTCACAAGTGCTTTCAACATTCATCCCCTAGCTTGTAAGCTTGCCTTTGGTAGCTAACCTTCCCCTAATGGCGAGCCAAAAGATGAAGCTATGGCGTGGAATATTATAAGGAAACCAAAGAAGCTTGGACCACTACACAGGATGTGCACGGTGCCTAATTGCATCCCATGTTACCGCCACATTATAAACATCATTCTTTGATACATGCCAAATAAACTGATCTTAAGTGTGGGATTGGAGTATGCAATCTAGTGGTGATTCTAGGACAACCTCCCGAAGATCCCAAGTATTAAGAAATGGCCACTTCCATTGCCCATTGTGGATGATGCTTTAGACTTTAGCTTCCTTTGATAAACCAGCATCATAGGCTATTCTTAGAGTGTATTTAAGAATTAGAGGCCTTTTGGGGTGCCAATTTGAAAACCATAGAAAAATGGACTCACCATTACCCACTTTGTATTTGGAGAGTTGCAATGCTAGTCCCTGTAGTTTGAGAAGTTTCCTTCAAGTCCATGAGCAATCTGATGGAATATTGATCTCCCCAAAACATTTGTTCTTAAGGAGATTGGCCAAGCACCATTACACCCCAAAGTGAAGAGCTCCTAGAGCATAGGGCCTATAAGTGTCTCAACATTGCAGCTTTGTTCCAGTCCTCAAGTTTGTGGATGCCAAGTCCCCCTTCACTCTTTGGCAGGTAAACATCATCCCAGGATACCTTACTTCATTCCTTTTTGAGGTTAACACCAAACCAAAGAAATCTTCTTAAAATTTGCTCTATAAAGTGGCATATTTTCTTTGGAAAGATGAAATGCATACTCCAATAGATTTGAATGCTGAAGAGAGTGAATTAGACCAAAACTAGTCTTCCAGCATATGAGAGGCATTTGGATGTCTAGCTCGTAATTCTTTTGGCTATATTCTCAATAAGTACTCGGGTTTACAGCCAAATGGTGCTAAAAACAAAGTATATATCTGTGGAATCAACCAGCAATTAAAGCAGCATTTGTGCTTTCTACTTGGCTTCAAATTGGGTGATCTTCTAGTAAGATATCTTAGGGTTTCCTTAATCTCCACCAAGCTGAAATATGAAGACTATAAGAGGCTCATTGATAAGGTACTTCAAAGAGTACAAAGTAGGTCCTCCAAATGTCTTTTTTTTATGCCGAGAGATTAATCCTTATAAAATCTGTGCTATTCAGTATTTAAGTGTATTAGAGCACCTATTTCACCCTTCCTAAGAGGGTCATTAATGTTATTGTACAAGTTTTAAGAAGAGTCCTTTGGACCGGGGAAGAGTTAAGGAAATGATGCAGCAAAGTTGCATGGCAAGCAATAACATAGCTGGTCCTCTGGGGAGTAATATCTAATGAACTGTGTGAACTCTATGAAAAAAGATACTGAATTAGTGGAGCACTTTTTCTTTAACTGTAAGTTCTCACATGAAGTTTGGAAGCTGAGATCAATTGGGCTATTGGAAAGTTTAGCAGGAAATCCTTGGCTATGAAAGAGAGATGATTACTACTACAACTATCTGGATAAAACTCCCTCACCTGAAGCTTCACTTGTGGTCAGCAAATTCCCTAAGCAAAATAGCGAGTGCTATTGGTGTTCCCTTATTTACTGACAAGATGACTACTACAAAGCAAAGACTCACCTTTGCAAGAATTTGTGTTGATATAGAAGCTGGCAATCCCCTTCCTAAAGTGAAAAATATTCAGTTGGGAGATAGACTGGTATATGCTCAAAAAGTTAAGTGTGAATGGCTCCCAGCAAGCTATGACCTTTGGAAAGCATTTGGCCACAAGACTGCCTCCTATATTAAAGCTGTCAAGAAAGAATTGAGACCAAAAGTTAAGCAACCAGCAGACTTCCCTGACTTTATTTCAGAAGAGCAAACTGTTGGAACTGCTACTGATACTACTCCAGCCAAAGCAATAACCTCTCCGAACAGATTTGAAATCTTAAGTCATGATGATCAAGCAAGTCCCCTTGATATTTGTCCACTACCAATAGATAACACAGATACTCAGATAACAACAACATCACAAAACAAAAAAGCAGCACCAAGAAGCACAATCCTTGAGTTGACTCTGCCAATTGCTGCAGCAGTTACTCCTAGCACACCCCAGCCTTAAGCAGCATTGCGGACAGTTGCAGATTTACAAGCTAATTCCTATACTGAGATCACCCCATCAACCAGTATGGTTGAAACTAATTGCAGATCCACTAATAATAGTAATGCCAAACCCATTAATCAATCTCCAAATGCTTATATGTCCAAAAAGAAGAAGACCAGAAATAAACAAGACTAGCAAGGCAAATTCCCCAAGATAACATAAATACTCAACCTCAGCCCTACACCTCTTACTGATATGAAGTTGGCTACTTAGAACATAAGGGGTGCTAATAGTCCCCTAAAACAAATTGAAGCTTGGAGGCTTATTAAAGACAACTCACTGGATATACTATGCATTTTGGAGGCTAAGGTTAGGCATTTTAACTTGTAGAAAGAATGTAAAGCTGTTGACTATAATTTTGATTACTAAAGTAACTGCACTACAGATAATGCTGCTAGAATTATACTTTTGTGGAACCCTTCAGTTCTTGATATCCAAGTTTTATATATAACCAGCCAACTAATCTTATGCAATATCAATCATAAAGCTCTGTCTATCAGATTCCACTATTTTTTCATAAATGCTAACAGCAACCCAGCTACCAGGAAAGTTTTATGAAGTGAACTAATTGATAACTGTAAGCTGCTTAATGAAGCCACTCCATGGGTTATGTTAGGTGACTTTAATGTGGTTATCAAAGAAAGTGAAAAGATAGGTGGTGCTCCAATTGACTATGTTGCATCACAGGATCTCAGTTCATGCATTGAAGATACTGTAGTTTTTGAGCTTAGATATTCTGGTTCTTTCTTCACCTGGAGTAATAAACAATAACAAGGCAATGCTATTTCCTACAAACTTGACAGGGTTTTGGTGATGCTTGGCTTACCAACTTTCCCCAATCTGAAGTGGTATTTTTGCCCCAGGGTATCTCTGACCATAGTCCTGATCTAGTTCAGATTCTGCAAAGGCTTCCTTAAGGCAGGAAACCATTTAAGTTTTTCAACTTCTGGATGAAGCACCATCAATTCAATGATTTGGTTGCAAAGGCATGGGAAATGCAAGTTGCAGGAACTCCAATGTTCAGACTTTATGCTAAATTGAAAGCCCTTAAACTTGAATTAAAGGCCTTTAACAAGGAGAAATTTGGAGAGATTTCCAAAAAAGTCTGTCTTGCTAAGGTCCAATTGGAACACATCCAAGCTAGACTGCAAAATGATCCTCTTAATGCAAAATGGAGAAAAATGGAGGAGCTAGCAGTGATTAGATTTTCAAACCTTGCTTTGGCTGAAGAATCTTTCTATAAACAAAAGGCCAGAGATAATATCATTAAGCTAGGGGATCAAAATATAGCTTATTTTCACAAGAAAGTTAAATCCCACTGTTCCAAAAATAAGATCTTATCAATCTTCAACCAGGATGGGAAAAGAATTAAAGATTATGAAGAGCTTAAGAGCACTGTGATGGAATATTACAGAAATCTATTGGGAGTCCAACATGACAACGCTACTGATCTTGAACAAGCTACTAGACTAACGGCATCTAATATTCCTCAAGTTGAACTGGAGGCTCTTCAAACACAAATCTCTGATAAAGAAATCAAGGAAACTTTTTCTCTCTGCCCAAAAATAAGGCCTCAGGTTTGGATGGTTACAATGCCTACTTTTTTAAGAGCACTTTGAGCATAACAAGTGAAGATTTCACTGCTGCAGTCAAAGATTTCTTCTTCTCAGCTAGACTACTAAAAGAGGCCAATGCCACTGCAATAGCTCTCATACCAAAGGTCTCTAATCCTTCTACCATGAGTGAGTTCAAGCCCATTTCATGTTGCAACACAATTTACAAATGTATTTCTAAGATATTGGCTAGTAGACTAAAAAGGATACTGCAGTTTGTTTTTAGTTCTAATCAAGTGGCCTTCATGAAGAACAGGTCAATATCTGACCAAATCTTGCTCATGCAGGAGCTGGTCAGAAACTACCATAGAACCAACACTACTCCAAGGTGTGCTTTGAAAATTGATCTCAAAAAGGCTTTTGATTCAGTTTCTTGGAGCCTTGTTTTGAAGATACTTGAAGATTTACACTTACCTACCAAGTTTAGGAGTTGGATTCAAGGGTGCATCACTACACTAAGATACTCAATAAGCTTAAATGATTCTTTGAAGGGTTATTTTCTTGGGGCTAGGGGATTGAGGTAAGGGGACTCGATGTCACCATACTTGTTCATTTTAGCCATGGAGTTTTTTACCAGATTAATGCAGAAGCATATTACTCCTAGTACTTTTTCTTATCATCCTAAATGTGCTGACCTAAAAATTACTCATTTGGCATTTGCAGATGATCTATTCATTCTATATAAACCTGAGGTGCAATCTTTTCGAACAATCACAGGTTTGCTAGCAGAATTTCACAAGTATTCAGGGCTCTTTCCTAACAATTCTAAAAGCATGATCTATATTGTTGGTTTGAAGGAAGATGACAAGCTTCAACTCTGCTCTATATTAGACTACCAGAAGGGCTCCTTACTAGTAAGATATTTAGGACTCCCTCTCATCTCAACCAAGCTTACTTACAAGGAATGTCAGCCTATCATGGATAAGCTGCAAGATAGAATCTCAAGTTGGGCTAATAGATCTCTCTCTTATGCTGGTAGACTTGTTTTTATTAAATCAGTCTTCTTTAGTATCCAAATTTTCTGGAGTCTTCACTTTGTGTTGCTTAAGAAGGTCTGTGATACAATAGAGTAGATCATTAGATATTTACTTTGGTCAGGTGTAGAAATGAAAAAGCATAGAAGTAGAGTTGCTTGCGAGGAAGTCTGCTGCCTATTGAATGAAGGTGGTCTAGGTCTATACAAGATTACTAATTGGAATAAGGCTGCAATGATGCGCCACATTTGGACTCTTTGTTCCAGTACACCCTCCTTATGGGCTACCTGGTGTTCCAATCATTTACTTAAGAAGAAATATTTCTGGCAAGCAAGATACCTACTGACAGCTCTTGGACATGGAGGAAAATACTTCAGTTAAGACCTATTGCTATCAAAATCTCCAAATATAGAATTGGTAATGGTGAGCTAGGCTCTTTATGGTACAATCATTGGCATTCTCAAAGTCCTTTAATACCAAAATATGGACAAAGGTTAGCCTATGACGCAGCAATTCCTATCAGTTCCAAAGTGTCTGCCATAATTAAAGAAGGTAAATGGGCATGGCCTTACCTTACTACATGGGAATTGAGGGAAATCACTAGCACCAATGAGCCACCGCCTAATTGTAATGCTTAGGACCAATTTGTTTGGACTGCTTCAAGAAAGGGGAACTACTTACTTGCTTCTACCAGGAAAGCACTAAGGCAACCTCTTCAAAAGGTAGCTTAGTACAAATTAGTTTAGTTTCCTAAGAATATCCCCAAGCATTGTTTCATTTTATGGATGACCATTAAGAGGAAGCTTCTCACTAAAGACAAACTAACCTAATACGGTAGTATTGATAACAACAAATGTTATTTATGCAATCAGCTACCAAAAACAACTGATCATTTATTTTTTGAGTGCCCCTTTTCACGGTTAGTATGGAATGACTCAGCAGCACTTGGGATTATGGAAGAACTAGAAGCTAGCAGCATGTGATAAATTGGGCAACGGGTAGATCCAGCAAGAATACGCCGGAGAACCTAGTGTATAAGTTAACTTTGGCAGCCGCTGTTTATAGTATTTGGATTGAAAAAAATATAAGAGCTTTCCAAGGCCTCTCATCTACAGCACAAGGCATTGTTCAAAAAATTAAAAGTGAGGTCACTAACAAACTTTTGCAAGCTGGATGTCTAAGAACGGTAAACGTTAATGTAGACTCGAGTTATGTTTGAGGGGCTCTTCATGTACAGTGCTTTAGTGTTTTATTCTTTTGTAAAGGAGAGTATGCCTCTTAATTATGTACACTTGCTCCAATTAATACAAAATTACTCTCACTTACCAAAAAAACCATCAGAAAAATTGCATGGGCTGTAATGGTTTACCATTGTTAGAATATCGGAAGGATTAGGAAGGACTGAATTATAGGATTGATTGATTGGGAGAATATTGGGGTTGATTGATTTCTGATTGATATTTCCTTTTGTTTGTATTTCCTTTCTTTAGATCATTTCTTTATTTGGTGTACACTTTTGATTATAAATAACATTCAAGGGAGAGGAGAGAATACACAATTCAATTCTCTCACATTATTTTCTTCAACTGGTATTAATATCAAAACAAAGTAAATGAATATAAAGTATAGACTATGTTGAATCAAGCTGACATGATAATAATTAAACTAATGGATACAGAAACTGTTAATACCTGAGTCTAGGCATCATCATCCGTAACAATGTTTCCAACAGCCCTAGGAGCAGGGATAAGAACCGTAGGTGATGGATGAATTGTGGAAAGCAAATTTTAGTTAGTACCAATTTACCAATCCAAAACCTACAAATGAGTGCTACATAAAGAAAATCAGCCCTGAAAATGGAAAAATGTTCTGTAATTTGCAAAATTAGTTTTTTTGGGCAAAAATGAACTCAATAGAACTAAAATAAAAATCCATGTTAATGAATGTATTTTTTTGATAAATAAATCTCAGTGATTTTATTAATAAAAGGAATCCAGAGGATGCCACCCAAATACAACAAAAAAATTATGACTCCATGTCCTCAAGAAAATATAAATTAATGTTATAAATTTATAATGTGATAGTTTTGAGAAACAAGGAACATACAGCAGAAGTTCTACAAGTCGTGGACAGACACCTGCCTCAATCACTGCTTGAATTTTATCATTCGGGCCATCAGAAAGATAAGAGACTGCCCAGCAAGCATCAGTTAGAATTCTTCATCATTCAAGTGGATAAGTTGGCAAAGTACTGGCAATGCTGGTTTTACCTGACAAAGCCAAAAGAGAACAATTACCATAACTGAACCTGCATGCTTTGGTGCCTTAGTGCAGTCAAAAAGGGAGGCCAAAATTATTAAAAAGCTACAATATTTCGTCTGCAAAACTTTTATTATTAATGAAAGCACTAAAACTTTGAGTTGTCCCACAACCCGCTCAAATGGTGTTGGAGGCTTGCCTCGGCAGAAGTTAGACAGAGTCCATGTAGCATTTCTCAGCATAGATAGTTTTGAGTGTTCATTCAACTAAGCGAGCAAAGGCATAAGTGCTCCATGACCAAGCACAAGATCCCTACAACTTGGCTAGTCACCAGCAACATTACCTAAAGCCGACACCGCCTCTTTATAAGAAGCGTTATGAAATGCAACTTCGTTAGTAGTTAAAACTGGGAATAATTAACAGAACTGTACTGAAACAATTAGTTCAGAGCACATCACTCGGAATTTATAATAAAAAAAATGATGATAATTCCAGAAGATAGAAATATCATCAAAATTCAGAAAAGTTGCAGTGTTAAGAAAACTTAAAACAGCGATTATTGAATATTTGAAACATTTGAATTTATAAAAATAAGGAACCATTAAGTTGTTAATTAGGGAAAACAATTTTAAAGCATAGTTTAACAAAATCAAGTCATGGATTTCTTCAACTTTCAAAGCAAAAGTCGTACAGCAGTATCAAAGCACAACGGGGCAAGAGTTAACCTGTTCGCGGACATCATCAATAGCAGAGCTCAAAAGTGGCACAAACTTGGGAACAGCACCATGTTCAATAACAACTCGGGTATGCTCTGATATCCCAGATGCAACATTGGTCAAAGCCCATGCTGCCTCAAACTGCAAACAAAGGCATACTTGATTGATTTTACCGTAAAAAATGCCAGCTCAATGTAAAAAGAAAAAAAAAATACAATTATTTCCTACTTGCAGTCGAGGCAAATCATTCCTTCCAAGAAACTCCACAAACCTAGGGACAACACCTGCTGATCACTTCCTCTATTGGAGGGCAGCACTCTGAGCACGCACAAAAAGAGTCAACTTTTAAAACAACCATATTCGACCTAAAAAATTTTTAGCACAGATACTCAACCCATGCTCTTATTTTCTGAAAGGTTGTGAACTTTTAAAACAGATGTATTGAAACATTTCTAAAAACATTCCACTACAGATACTCAAGCCATACCAGTTGATGATAGCTTTCTGAATTGAGTAGTTGCTTCTATTTGTGCTGCAGGATCTTAAGACCATACTCCTTGCACCATTAAAGGAATACTCTCCAGCTGTTAGATGTCAAAAAAATAAAAAATGAAAATAAAAAAAATTAAAAAAAAAATAGAATCGTTGAAACCAAATGCCACCATGCACTATCAGTAACCTTAAAACAGAGGATCAAAAAGAAATTGCATAGGAAACACCCAACTCAATCAAATGAACTGCATTGTTTTATAACATATTGGAGGCAAAAAACAGTCAAGACCTTCCGGAAAGTATTTCAGGTTTCCAATGAACTTTAAAGTTTGTGATGAGTTAAGTTTAGTTTACAATTAAACAATTTTCACCCATTGACTGCAATTGATTGGCTTGTTTTGTAAATATATATTATACATCTTCAACTAGAGAAGCCACTGCTGCTGCTGTTTTTGATTCTTTTCGTCAAGCAAAAAATGGGGGGAAAAATGGAAAAGAAATGGAAATCACTGAGGGTATAGAGAAAGAACAAGCAAGAAAAAAGCATGTGTAATGAATTGTTTAACACTACATAAATCTATAAGGACTTACAAAATTCAGCTTGCTAACAATATAATGACAGAATGGTACAGCAGTGAAGATTTTGGTTTCATTTTCAAATTAGTCAGAAAGCAAAGAACAGGTTGAACAGAGGTTACCATGACCCCAAAGGGCACATCCCTTTGTCACAAACATTGAGGTATAGCTCCTTTACTTTAGTCTTCTCTCCCCTAGAACGCGGTGTCTCTGCTTCAACTTTGCAATGTTTATATATGAGTTCACTCCTTTACTTGACTTCAGTGTCATTTACAAGTGACACAAAAATATTTAATTATGGCATATAAAGTTTCATTAAAATAATGTATAATAGCATTTCTTAAAATAGTAATTTTTTTTTAATGACATTTTAAAGCACCACAAAGTGATGATATGGTAACACTTCTTAAAATATAAATTCTGTTTAGTGGCATTTCAAAATGTCCAAAAAAAGTGTATTAATTGTCATGAAACAAGTCATAGTGGCACGTATTAGTGTAATTTGAAATGCCATTAATACCTAGCATGGCATGGGTATCCATTGCATTTTTGAAAATATCGCTATTTAAAAAATGTTATTAGAATGAGTTTTCAGTGGCAATTATAGTTTACCATTAAATCAAAATTTTGTTGTAGTGACATTTTTTAAAATAAAAGTAATAAAATGAAGGAAAAAAAGAAAAAAAGTCTTATACTAAGTAGGTAAGAAATAATGATAATATTTCTTTTGTCCCTTTTGGAGATTGACGGGAGTAGGAGAGGGAGAGGGGACCCAAGAGTAGTTAAAAAGTCGCTATTAAACATGACCTAACCTACATGGATTTAACAGAGGATATGGCCCTTAACAAATTTGATTGGCGTCATCAAATCCATATAGCCGACCCCACCTAGTGGGAAAAGACTTAGTTTGGTTTGGTTTGATTTGGTTATTTCTTTTGTCCCTTTTATATCAATAAGGTTTGGAAAACCAAAAAATTGAAATAAATTCCAATACAGAACATCAATTTCAGAGACAGAGAGTTTTGAAATCTTCTGATACCATTCGAGAAATTCCAATACATTATAAAAAATTCTAGTACGACTCCAAAAATATATATATATATATATCTAATACAAATGGGTACGCAATAATATAGGTATGCACAATTATCTCCATACAATCAAAACACACAATTCACTGTACTGTCTAACAGTTCCAATCCAGTACAAGAGTGAAAACTATGCGTCAACCTATAAATTCAAGTAGTGGGTTCGATAATGATTTTTATCCCTATTGAAAGAAAATTTTAAAACAATTCACCTGCTTCTCCTTATAGTTTTTAGGTGATCCTTCAATCCACCCAAAAGAACAGTTTGGACTTTGCCTGAACCTCCACCCAGAACAATCCGCCTGCTTCTCCCTCACATTGTACCTTGTTGTTAAAGATTCTGGTTGTTCATGGATAATGCACGTTGTACAGAAGGAGGTATAGCAAGACCACCGCCATGTTTTCCTTAATTTGTCGTGATCAAACTCAATTAAGAATTGACAGCAGCACAGCTCCATATACTGAACAATGAACATCAAAAGTAAATTAATATATATATATGGGTTTTAAAAGTCATATATTATACAAGATGTGAATGATATGCAATCAATTCAAGCTATTGCTGGGGTTTAAATGGCCATCTAATAATACTTATCAGCAAAATCTCCACTTGTTTTCAAGGAAAGTACCTTCTTCATTTGCCTCGTCAGAAATAAAATTTGCAGGCTTAGGAATCAATCACTTCGGTATTGTTTCAAATTCAAAAGTGAAATCATGCATGTCGGAGTAGCATTTCCTTTGGCACCTGAGGATTAAACACGCACACACATACCGCATATATGAGTCCATTAATTACTAAATAGGAACCTACAGCTCAAGCAGAAAATTCTGAAAAAAAAATAGTCAGTCAAACCTTGAGTGTGATTCAAAGGGCATAATTAAATATGGTACATGTTACAAATATTTAGATAATCATCATTGGAAAAAACAAGGAGTGAAGCATGGGTAAGCAGAGAAAAAGCAAGGCATAAACCTTCTAACAGAAATAATAATAAATGATTGGAACTAAAAGTAAAAAACATAATGTATACTAAATGGCTAAGAAGTGACAGAAACAAATTTTTGAAAATGAAAATCTCTCTTATTTCATCAACATATATAAACATCTCTCAAATTCAGGACTCCACTGGTTATGAATGGCTAACCACAATAGAGAGAATAAGATGCTCCTAGATGGTGGAGAGACTTAAAAAAATTGCAAACTTATTTAGGAATGCTTTAATTTCCTTGCATTTTCTAACACAACCAAATAATAACATATATTTCGAATTATATATTATCTTCTTATTTTCTGTTTTCTTTTTTGTTTACCCTCAATAAATTCATTATCTAACATGCCATTATTAAATTGGAGGTGACCGATATCATGTTTTTTAGGCAATTGGTTTTTAGTGAATTTAGATCACCTGTCCCTTTTATGCGTCCCATTTTTTTTCTTTGCTTTTAATCACTTGAATAGTTAAAAAAATACGAGAAATTGTTACTGTTATCATTATAAATCCTCATTTATGTCAAAAATGAATAAGTGAACTAATATTAGTTAACAGGCCAATAAAGGGACACAAAGGTGGGAAAAGGTTTTCATTTTCTTTGGGAAGAAAAGCACAGTGATGAAGTGCAGGAAATCAAACATTCTACGACTCACCATATGGTCGAGGGTTATAAAATGAACAACGACATGCAGAATTCCTTGTAGAGTGGTAATTGACAACCCTTTACAAATGAACTTATAATTAGTGAAGAATTTGCAAAACTTCTAGCAATATTTGTATACCATACAGAGAGCCAAGAAGACAAGGAATTCATTTTGGGATTCCTGTTTCTGACACTCCAAACCAAATCCAAATGAATATGGGATTCATTTAACAGAAAAGACTCCTCGTTAGGTTGTAATAATGGATTGTGAGGTTGGTTAACATTGTAACCCCATAGAACCATCAGTTGATAGGCCACAATTTAAATCAAAAGGCAAAACAAAACTGAGATTAATAACGAAAAAGTGAGGACACAAGCCTAGACGTAATTTAGTCAGAACAATCAAAACATCACAATACAATTCCTATCTCAATATGGTGAGCAAGTTTGAGCAAAATAAAGCCACATATTACCAACTAAGCCAAAAAAAAAGGCCATTCAACTGAAAATGCATTCATTATCTCCAAGTATTAAGATAGGCTAGTTCAGTTTCAATGCAATTGCAACCCCCTCCCCACCAAAAATAATAATAATACTCATAATAAATAAATAAATCAACTAATGGCAGTTAACAAAGAGAATAAGATCTAGTAAAAGGGATTGCCAAATTGTGAAAAAAACCAGTCATGCAGAATCGTAAGAAAGAATTATAAACTTCTTCATAAATAAACCCTTCAAGGTTGCCATTATGATCTTCAAAACATTCTTTGGGAAAGAGCAAACATTAAGTGCATTATTGTGGAGCTGTTCTGAAAATTTCATTGCTACTCAGAAAATGGCCTTCATTACTTTCAATGAATTGCACCAATAGAAACTGTTTAAAAGTATATACAACATTTTATGGTGTTGACACAATAGATAAACAACACGAGCAAGCAAATTTCAAGGTCAAGCCGTAAATTCACCTTACCCAACTTTTATGTTTTTCATACACGATATATTCCCATGCTAAGCATGTCTAGGTAGATATGGATCATGTGGTTTCTAGGAGCATTCAGAAATAACAGCATTTAGAAATAACTAATTTATTAGCATACATGAAAGCCAGCATATTACAAAATCCATATCAATAGGCATTTTTATACACAAATTAGTTTATAGCTAAAGCTTGTAAGCATTGCACATCATAAGACTAAACCCAGTATTATTGTTTCTAAATAAAACATTTAAAAGTTCAAGTATCATGTAACTAACTGACTACATCTACAATTAATGTTGACCACTATTCAGCAACCTGTACTAACACAAATAAGGAATTCCTTCATAATATGTTAAGTTGGTTGGAATATAATACTTGCAATGGAATACAAGAACCTCTTTCGAACAAATCACAATTAGTCAGTCTTTGCGAGCATGAAGTTGCTGAATAACAAACTATTGCTTGCTAAGATGTCCGCAGAAAATGATATTTACTATTTCAAAAGAAACAAGGGTTCTTCATTACAATAAAATTAACTTGAAACAAGCATCATAGCTGGCAATAGCAAGAATTAATTGGAAGATTTTCATCAACTAGAGTTAGGACCTTGTTTCATTTGACCTACCTCAAGAAATGTTGCATTATTGTATCTGCTCCCAAACACCCCACAATGACTGTTTTTTCTGACTTTCCATGGTCAAGCTTTTCCGCCTCTTTGAATTTTCCTGCAAACAAAATAATCCATAAAGAAAGCCGCAAAATATTTTTAAGCTATTGCTTATAATTGGAAATGCAAAATGATGATCAAACAACATATACTATTATATCATTTGTAGTAACTAATTTTTTGTGCTATTTGATCAGCTGTAAGTAAATCATGCCTTAGTCATCAAGATGAATGAAAATTAATACCTACCCAAAAAAAAAAAACAAGAAGAAGAAGAAGAAGAGAAAAAAAACATCAATCTCATTCAATATTTCATATATACATACTGGTAATGGGTGCATAATTAAGGAGAGCACTGGTTAATTAAACTTCAATGTCTCAATATATTAGGTGTCCGATCACTAAAGCATCATCGGGTCTTCAATAACCAATCTTTTCAAAAAGACAATCATAAAATTATCTACATCATATGAAGTATGAACCGTCTCCTTGATTAAATTTATTCAAACTTCAAAGAGACAATACCATACTTAAAAGTAAAAATATGAAACTTGGTAGCAAAAAAGAAGACAACCATGACAACAACAACTACGTACATCAACTATTTGGGAATTGTCAATTGGAACTCTATCAAGGCATTATCAATTTAAATTGAAAATATAGGAATACAAAATATTTTCAGTAGCCAAAAATGGTAGTTGTGGCTTCATCTACAGCAATCTGCAACAAAAAATGACTATATGGCTAACCAAATACTAAAGTTTTTTTTCTTTTTTTCTTTTTTTATACTTTTGGTAAGTATTGTGAAGGAAGTTATTAAAATGCTTCTAAAAAGACATATTGAATCTTAAAATGACAAAAAAACAAGGTTATAACAATTTTGTTTGCATAAACTTACGAGTATGAAAACTAACAACCCTATTAAATATTTGACACATATTTGCTATAGAAATAGTAAAATCGATAAATCATGGTACATGAAAAAATTAGATTTGGAACTTATCCAGGCAAAACAATTAAAAAAAAAAAAAAAAGTAAATAACAAAGATAAATATAAGAAAAAAAAAATTAATCACTGTTGATTAATTGCCACCATATCATCCATGTAGTGTTAATAATTTTGCAAAATGGTGTTTGGTGTTTCCATGTTCCCAATAAGAATGATTTTTGTATTTTTATTTTTCCCCTGCGACTTATGTATTTAAAGTTAAAAAAAAAAATTGTTGCTATAATACCAGCCAAAATATTAAAAATAATATATAAATACTGTAATTGTTTCCAAAGGCTGTATTTTGAAAATTGTTGCTTGCAATTAAAAATTACTAATGTACCGAGTAATGATTTGAAAAATATAAATATATATTAATTAAAAAAATTAATTTAATATGCTTGATATATATTAGACAATAGTAAGTCGCCACAATACATGGGTATAAAAATTTAAAAAAAAAATTCAAAGGTGGTAAAGGTAAAATGCAAATAATAATAATAATAATAATAAAAATTGCATAGTACTTGAGCTTGATTCAATTTGGCAATTCTTAATGCAATAGGTTTAGGTTGCAGCAAATACAAGAGAAAATAATATTAAAAAAATAAAAGAAAGCGAAATTATTTGATAAACAAACTTAGATTTGACGACAATTATATTGAATTTGTAGTAGTAAAATGAAAATGGAGAAATAGAACCATTTAAAGAGCTAAATTAAACCAAAATTGTCGCCTATAACTATCATTTCATCATAAAAGCGATTGAAAATTAAAAATTAATTGGATTAATTACATGTGCAGAATGAACATCAAATACATAGCATATACTTTTACATTTGTTGTAGCTACCATTCTCTTTTTCTATTTTGTGTTTTTTAGTTGCTATTTGATGCAATTGTAAGCAAATTATGCAAAAGCCATTGACAAATATAAAAATTAACAATGCTATTCAAAATTATATAATAATTTAATAATTAATAGTAGAGAAGATTAAGTGTAATATGAGCGAGGTAGACGACTTACGTGTAGCGAGATTAAGTGTTGGTCTTGCCACCAAAATTTCGACCAAATATTTTTCAAGGACCCCTCTTCAATATATGCTTTTTCACTGCTTGATGACTTGAGGAATATGCGCAATGAGGGGCCAATATTGGCCCTTCCCTCTTTCACACCTCTGTTCTAATATTGGACATCCAAGCATATGGAGATACAAAAGCGAGGGAGGCAGCCCTTGTTTTGGTAAGGAGGCGAGCCTAGGGCATATTTGTAAATAAAGCGATTCAAGAGAAGTAAGGTTTTGAAACCCCTCGGAAGATAGCTTCTTGAGATTTGGGAAATTCCAAAAGCTCAGCTCGATGAGATTGGTGGGCAGCAACATCCCATCTAATGGAAAGCTGTTAGACTCCTCCAGACCATCAATAGTGAGATGTGTAAGAGAGGAGAATCTGTGCAAACCCCACTTAGATGGTGGCTTACCGATCTTGCTATTGCCGATGCTGAGGTGGGTGAGATTGGTAAGGAAATAAGCTTTGTCTAGAAATCCAGAGCAACTAACAGTGCCCAGACCCTCAAGGGAAGTCAGAGTGTTCTCATTTAAAAAGTGCGCTGGCAAGACCTCTAGTTTTTCACATTCCTCAATTGTCAAATATCTCATATTAGTTGAGGTGGGGTGGATCCATCCTTCCGGAACTGACTCCAGATTCTCACATTCAATAATCACGAATCTTCTGAGATCTCTAAGATTATTATCATTATGTAGGACACCAGGCAAGTACTTGAGGTTCTCACAAAACGAGACCTCAACAATTGTAAGAGATGGGCAGTTAATTTTCATCCCCTCCTCTGCTAACAGTGCCTCCAGCTTATCACAATTACGAATCTCAAGGCACTTGAGCGTGGGCGGTAGCCCACCTCTATTGATCAAGTACCTGAGCGATGGACAATTTTCAACCAACAATTCCTGGAGATTAATGTTATCATTATCATTCTCCCTTACCCACCCAAACACAAATTCCAAAGACATGCAACCAGAAATGCTAAGTTTTCTCAGAGAAGTGTCAAGCAGCCCTTGCGGCAATTTCTCCAGCTTTTCGCAGGAACTTATATCTAGATACTCAAGCCTTGGCATGTAGCAGACCAACCCTTGTGCTTCGTTTTCTTCAAACAAGGAAACAAACTGGGGGCAACCTCTAATCCCCAATTTTTGTAAGGCAGGTAGTCTTACCTCATTCTTCCACAATGTTGCAAGTTCTTTACACTCAACAATCTCCAATTCTTTAAGCCCCATTAGCCCTTGAATCAACCACTTCGGTAGGGAGGCCAGTTTCTGAATGTTTTCAAGGCTCAAGGAGTTTATTGAATTCACATGCTTAAGCATCGCATTTCCCAACGTTGCCTCGTCAGCTATGCTTGGATGACACAGTGACTCAGGAAACTGAATGTCTTCCATTTTCACTGAGGTAAGGGAGCTGGAGTCGGGAAGGAAGCTGGAGTCGAGCATGTTCCTCATATCAATCAAAAGCATTGGGAGGCTTGGAATTTGAAGACCGGTGATAATCAAGGAGACAAGTGATCGGAGAACAAGGTTGGAACCTCGAACAGAAAACTGGGGGCAATTTTTAATCTCTATAATTCTCAAACTAGGAAGATTACTGGGCAATGTTCCCAAAAGTTTGGGACATTCTTCGATGGAGAGCTCACTGACACTTGTGAAGATTTGGATTTCCGTATCCACTGCACTGATAAACCATTCCTCCCATTCTTGCATATTCACAAAGCTTAGTCTCTCTAGCAATGGAAAAGGCTTGTTCCAATCTTCCCCATAGAATTCGCAACCCACATGCTTCACCGCATTCATTCCTTGAATATTAAGCATTTTAAGAGAAGGTAGTTTTCCAAGTGGTGGTAAGGATGTACAATTTTTGCAATCCTCCAAACTTATGTCCTCCATTTTGGCAAACAGAGAATTTCCTATCCAATCTGGAAACTCTGAACCATAGAAGCTTCTGATGATAAGCCTTTTCAGGTTCCTATGAGGTTGTAGCAAGCGAAGCACTTCCGTTTCAACCATGTCACTTCGTGAAGCATTCCTGTCAACAGCTTCCTCAGCATTTGAGTTGTCGCTCCAATCCAATAGTAAAAGCTCTAAGCCATTCTTATTATTCAAACAAGCCCCTCTTGCATCTTGAGGATCCACCACATGCTGTATTCCTTTTAT
The DNA here is from genome assembly GCA_035590655.1 of Pouteria glomerata. Taxonomy (NCBI): domain Eukaryota; kingdom Viridiplantae; phylum Streptophyta; class Magnoliopsida; order Ericales; family Sapotaceae; genus Pouteria; species Pouteria glomerata. The sequence goes on along the minus strand of JAVXUM010036963.1, from coordinate 1,536 downwards.
GCACAACTCCCCTTTAAGATGAATCAAGTTCCCCAACTCTCTTATCCTAGACCCATTGCCTTTGCTTATAATAAATTTTGATAATGTCTGTAGATTTGTCAACTTGCCCATTCCTAATGGCATTTCTTCTAAGGAGTTTGAATCACCAATATTCAGATGACGTAGGTTAATTAGATTTCCCATATCAGTAGGCAACTTCTCCAAACATCGACATCCTTCTAAGATCAATGTTTGTAGATTGTACAGAGCCCCTACTGATTCAGGCAACATTTTAATTGTGGAATAAGAAAGGTCAAGATACCTTAGATGTTTCAAGGCTCCAATAGAATTTCCAATCTCATGGATGTAATATCTTCTCAAATTCAGCACCCTCAAGCGTCTTAGCCTCGGCAACAGATCAAGGGGAACTTTGCTTGTTAGATGACATTTCCTATAGTCTTGCAAGGAAAATTGTAAGAAGGTCCGTAAGTGCTCGGCCTCATAAAATATCTCAAACTTCTTCATCCCATCAAGAAAACCCCTCATGTAAGATGAATGTCTAGCTTTCTTCAAAATTTTGAATTGCTTGTGATCTTTCAAGTAATCCTCCAATCTAAAACATGTATGTCCTGCCACTACTTGAGCCAAATCATTGATGAGGTCAGGCATCACAAATTTTGACCTTTCACTATTGCTTGATGGTTGAAAAAATGACCTTGACAACAATTCGTGAAAGTACTCACTCCCTACATCTTCCATTGGTCGCTCTCCTTTTGTTTGCCAAATGAAACCTTCCGCCATCCACAACAGGACAAGCTCTTGTTCCTCAAATTCATAGTCCTTTGGTAGTAGAGAGCAGTATGCAAAGCACCGTTTCAAATGCGAAGGGAGATGATAGTAGCTTAACCTCAAAGCTGGATCAATTTCAGTGTCTAAATCCCATATGTTACTATTCAATACATGTTTCCAATCACCTTCTTTTTCTTTGCACCGTAGAAGGCCACCGAGTGCCATAGCTGCCAAAGGCAAGCCTCCACATATCTCCACAATTTTCCAACCAATGGATGCCAAATTTTGATTCTCATCAATGGATTTATTCCCAAAGGCATGACGTGCAAACACTAACCAACAATCATTGTGTGATAGATGCTGTAGGTCATAGCAAGGAACGGTTCCCATCATCAATCCGATATCTCTGTTTCGTGTTGTTACAATCACTTTACTTCCCGGGGCTCCATAATTGAAGGGGCTTTTCAAAACATTCCAATCACGGTAGTTCTCGTTCCATACATCATCTAAAACAATTAAAAACCTCTTCCCAGCCAAAATCTGTTTTAGTTGATCTTGAGCTTTAGCCAACTCTTCGAATTTACCACCGGTTACAAACTCGAGTATTGCATTCGTTATTCTCAAAATATCGAAGTCATCTGACACACAGACCCAAACTTTCAGATGAAAATGCGCATCCACCCTTTCATCATTGTACACCATTTGAGCAAGGGTGGTCTTGCCTAGCCCACCCATACCCACAATGGGAATGACCCCAAAGTTGCTGTT
>JAVXUM010034966.1:0-20550 GCA_035590655.1 Pouteria glomerata | reverse complement strand
AAATACACTTGTAAAAAGTGGTGCAGCATGAGATAGGCCTGTAATCTATAACCATACTTGGGTTAGGAACCTTAGGTACTAATGCAATGATGGTGGCATTAGCAGACTTTAGTAGCTTCCCCGAGTTGAAGAACTCATTGATGGCAGCAAGGAAGTCATCACCAACAATATGCCAAGCCTCTTTGAAGAAATGTGAAGTGTAACCATCAGGCCCTGGGGCTTTATGGGCGGGTAACGAGAAAAGGGTGGCTTTGATTTCTTCATTAGTCACTTCATGGCCAAGAGAGTCAAGTAAATGAGGAGGGATGGCTGAGTGCATAAGCTCTTCAATGTATGGCCGTGCATCACAGGGATAGGAGCATTGAGAGCCGAGTTAAAGTGTTCAATGAATATAGCCTTAACCCGGTCATAATCTTCATGTCTTTCACCTTGTGCATCCGTAATAGAGAGGATTTTATTTTTGGAGCAATGGGCTTTCACCTTTCTATGGAAGTAAGAGGTATTTTGGTCACCAAGCTTGATCATGTTATCTCTAGCCTTTTGCTTATAGAATGCCTCTTCCGCCATTGACAAATGAATATAGTCTCCAAGCATTTTACTTTCTAACTCAAAAAGGTTGGGGTTGGGACTTCTTTGGATCTCTTGTTGAACTTTCTCCAATTCGGCTTTGCAAGTTGCCACTTTGTTTGAGATATCACCATAGAATTTGGAGTTAAAAGTTCTAAGTGCTGACTTGAGGGTCTTGAGTTTTGAGAAAAATTTCATCATTGGGGCTCCACAATGAGGCTTGGACCACTCTTCTTCAACTATCCGCAAAAACTCATTATGCTTGGTCCAATAGTTGAAAAACTTGAAGGGCTTTTTACCAGATTGAGCTTGCGTCCAAATAGTAACTATGATAGAGCTGTGATCCGAGATTGAGGCCGTGGGAAAGAACGCTTCAGAGTTAGGGAATTTACCTAGCCAAGACTCATTCACCATGGCTCGATCAAGTTTGCTATAAATTCTTTGGCTCCCCTCTTGCTTGTTGGTCCAAGTATAATAGCATCCGGAGAATCTCAAATCAGTGGCTTCTATTGCATCAAGGCAGTCATTGAATTGTAAAGCTGCTTTCTTGTCAATTCCATTGCCTCCTCTCCTTTCCTTGTCATGCCATACCACATTGAAATCACCTAAAATGATCCAAGGCTCATGAGAACCAATTGTAGCTTTGTTTGCTTGCAGCTGCTCCCATAAGTTTTCTCTTGCTTTCCTATCATTTGAAGCATAAACAAAAGTGGCAAAAAATTCCACGGAAGACAAAAGATGAGTAATTTGACAAAAAATTGTTTGGGTAGTGCTATGCAAAACATTAACATTAACAGAAGTATTATCCCATAGTAGTAGTATCCTTGCCGTGGTCCCACTAGGATGGTTGTCAAAATGGTGGAAAGAAGAACAAATTGCTTTGCAAGTATTATCTATATTGTGTGGTCTGATTTTTGTCTCCAAAAGACCAATAATGGTTAGCTTTGAGTTTTTAATAAGCTTCCAGATTTCAAGCTGTTTAATGGGGCTGTTCAAGCCCCTCACATTCCATGTGGCTAGGTTCATGAGGAGGTGGAAGCGGATTTGGGAGACCTAGCTTGGACAGCCGTGCTTTTACTTGCTTGTGCATGGAGGGCTTTATCTCTTTTTTTCTTTTGGCTTTTTGAGAGTTGGGGGCTAGAGTTGGAATTCGGGGAGGGTTGGTTGTCTTCATTGGTTCGGGATATTTCATGATTCGCCAAAGGTGAACAAAGGGGTTCGGGTGGGACAGTGTTGTACTCCACAAGAGTAGTGGTGCTTTCTTGTTCAACATGGATAGCTTTATCACCTTTTTGATCCAGCCGTGAAGGGGTAGCTGGAGAGGGATTGGGAGCTTGAATTGCAAGTGGAGAGATGGATAAAGGATCCTCTTCCAATGGGTTAACAAGTTGGGTAAAGCGGTTATTTACAGCAATTGCAACTGGAGTAACATTGAGACTTCCATTTTCTGGTGTTGAACACTCGGGTAGCTTGCCAATTCCTTCATCAGATTTGATTAAACAATTAGCTTCATTAGATGAGTTGCCATGCTCCTTTTCCAGCTCATTGTTGACTTCTTGAGACGTGTTCTTACCATTGGGCTTTGAAATTGGTCTCCATTTTTGTTTAACATTCTTTGAGCAACTGCTAGTTGCATGCCCAATTTTCTTACATGTTCCACATACAATTGGGAGCCACTCATACTCAATTGGCTGTTGGAAAGAAGATCCGTCATGGTCTTGAATTTCAATTGCTTGAGGAAGGGTTGAGTTCACTTCAATTTCCACGCATAGCCAGGCAAAGGCAAGTCTTTGCCTTGTGGCAGTCATGCGATCCGTGAAGAGAGGGAGACCCACTTGGCTAGCTATTTTGCTCAAAGTCTCAGCAGACCACAGGTGAAGTTTCAAGTGGGGAAGCCGAATCCAAATTGGAAGCTTGTCTGGACTTGAATCATCATATGATTGAGAGGGGGACCACGGCTTGAGAAGTAGGGGCTTATCATAGTAAGACCAAGGACCCATTTCAAGTACCTGCTGCTTAGTGTCTTCATCTTGGAAGTTGAAGATGAAAATACCAGGTTTTAGGATGAAGAGTTCAATGTTCCCAAAAGCTTTCCATCTCCTTTCTACAAATTGCTTCATAAGCTTATATGGGGGCTTGGCACCAACAACACAGCCTACAATGGCGTTTTTCCATCTGAGTAACTCCTCTGTGACTTCCTCAGCCGAGATAGAAACGGATGGATTTTCTTTGGAGTTTTCCTTGCAGCAAGGGATATACTTCAAAGAGGTTCCATTTGTTTTGACTCGGTTTGATTGGAAAAGCTGAGCCCAAGAGTTTGTGGAAAAGGTGGTGGACTGATTTGGTTCAGTTAGGCTTTGCGGTTGGCTCGGTTCAGTTAAAGTTTGGGGCATAGTTGGTAATTTTGTTCCAACCAAAGGGGGGAAATCTTCACTTGGCGGGTCAAGGGCGTTAGGTGGCAAACTAGTGATATTTTCAAATTTAGTGGGCAGGCTTCCACTGGTATTACATGGTGGTACATAGAGGGATGCACTGGGTGTTGATCGGGCCAAAACTTTTGGCAGCTTTTCAGAATTTTGAATTGAATTGCCTGGTGGGTTTAGCTTATTACCCGTGTAATAGGTTTGGACCGGGTTTCCAATAGTGCTAAGGTGTTTCTCATGCCCAGATGTGTTATGATGCAACTTCATCACGGTTTGGATGGCTTGAGGTGCTTGGTGCTGCAACTTTGTTTCACGGGAAGGATGAGATAAAAACATACCTGTCGTGGAGAAACCCGAATCATCAGCAAACTCGGTTTTTGAGCATTCTCCGGCTTTAGTAGATGCTTCTCCTTCATCTTTTAAGCCGTGTTGGACCTTCATTTTAGTGGATAATTCTGCTATGCCATGCAGGTCCGAAGCTTTTAATTTGTTAAGCTCGGCCCTCAAGTTTTCTATGCTGCAGCTTTGAGTAAGGTTCTTACTTGGAGAAGATGGAAGGGATAACGAAGAGGAGTGGTGGGCATTTGTGCTTCGGGTATTCAAGGTCTTTCCATGTGGGATAAAGTTGGATGATAAGTCCTTTAGAACCTCATCCAAGCTTATACCATTGGTATTACTATCAACCCGAGCATTAGGAGTGGTTGAAAGGATTTTGTGAGGTTGATTACCCATGGTAATGGTGGAATCCATGAGCTGTTAGAGAGAGAAAGGAGGGTTAGAGTGAGAAGCTCTCATCCTTCACGATATTGACAGTATTTGAAATAGCTTAATTGTCTCTATCTTGTGCTTAATGTTAAGTTAAAATATAATGCTAAAATCATGGAATATCTATAGTAAAATGTCCAAATAAAACTAAATCAGAAGTCTAAACTGAGCTGAGTAGGCGCCCAACTGTAACATATGATGTGCGCCCAATAGGGTAAGTGCCCAAAGTTGGACTTCTCGTGTACCTAAGGTGGCTAGCGCCCAACTAATTCCCAATTCGTGCACCCACAGTTTTGGTTTAGGTATAAGTTTGATACTCTGTTTTCGGATTTCTCAATTTTGATTACTTAGGACCTCAAATTGGCTTTGTTTGGGATTAAAATTTTGATGTTTCTTAATTTTAATCTCACCACAAGACTTATGGGTCTCTAATGAAACAAATAATTTGAACTTTCATCAACAATGAGCCATTTCTGTTACCTAACCAAAAAAAAAAACAATGAGCCATTTTATGGGTCAAACTTTATTCTCTTCATATATAAACCTATACACATATATATGTGCATATATAACACCAAATTTCTTCCACCAAGTTCATTTAAAGCTTACATTGGTTACACTAACATCATTCTAGTCTTCATTATACAATATATATGTAAGAATGATGCCAAGAATCCCGACCTCAAGTTATATAGAAGGTGAAAAAACAAGATAGTTTTCCTCTGGTTTACAACTTCTTCTAGACTCCAACTTTGATAATCACAATCTCTCAACTCTTTGATCTAAATGGAAAACAAATCAATATATGAGTCCCTTGAGTGTCTAATTGCAATCTTGTAAAGTTAGTTTAAGTTTACTTAAAGTTGGAATCATTTACCAAGCTCCAACATTCTTCGATTCTTCTTTGCTTCTTCTTCTCATTCCTTTTCGATTTCTTTTCTTGCAATACCCAAAACTCTTTTTCTCTCTAATTATATATACAAATATATGAATTTTATTAACATTTTTGGTGTTACTCAGTCGATTTCTAGGTCGTCCCATCACCTTAAGCTAGTTATAGGTCATAGGAGAAAGGTTTCAGCCGTCTAAGCCATAACACACCATACCTATGACGTTAGCTCTAGTGGCGGGCGCCCAAGGGGTTCTTTATCATGTGTCCAAGAACTTGGGCACCCACGCAGAGTATAGGTCATGCACCCCCTACTTCTGGACTTGTGCGAAAATACCCACTTCCTGATTGTTCTACTTATCTCACTCAGAATCCTTTACTTAAAGGTACCATTGATAATCAATACTACCTAATTATCACATTATTATGTCCAAAATATATTGAAAACCATAAATTGGTAATTGTACAAATATCCGAGATATCATAACATATATAGATCTAAGCAATATTAAACCATTCAAAAGCAGTTACATACATTCATGTCATAAACACGATCTATCCTCTGCATGTATACATTGTTTTTCTAATGGAAAACATGGGATGTACTATCTAAATACGGTATCAGTTGTGGCTCTTATACCACTATTAGGAAATGCCAAAAACTCAAGATCATGGTTGTAGTGCATATTAATAAAGCCAAAAAAAAAAAAAAAAATCTAATTTAGATCTTGTCTACCAAAAGAAGATCATTCATTTATGATCTCTCTAATTTGATCCCGACAAAATAATACTTTGAAAATTTGAGGACTTCGAATGTATTACTCAATATCAACCTTTAGCCTTCTATTATATTCTGCAAATACTATCCTCCTCTCACAAGATTATGGGATCTTCGACAGCCACTATGGTTTTTTCGAGTGTAGAATAAAACCTCACTTCAAAAAAAAAAAGTCACTCTTAACATCTAACAAAGAGCCATATGGAAAATTGCTTGGTCAGTTATAATTTACTACATATGGAGAGAAAGGAATGTCAGGATCTTCACGGGGACTTTCACTACGGTAGCTATATTATTAATGAAGATTAGGAGAGTAGTAAGGCTAAAGGCTTCCTAATTCCATGTTATTAAGTCTTCTTAAGAGAATGTTCACTTTTGTAGTCAATGAGAAATCCCAATATGTAATTTTGTATAGATTGTACAGCATACGGGGGTATGCCCCCAAAATGATGTAATTACTTCCCATTAATCCAAAATTTACTTACTTATCAAAAAAAAAAAAAAAAACTTATAACAGCTAGAGTATTTATAGAGTTATAATAAGAACCAATAGATAAATATGAAAAAGAATTTCCACATGATTAAATCACCTAATCCTACCTAGATTAAGATTCAACTATGAAAATTATAATTCATTCCACTAAAATGAATTAGAAATACCAATAACAAAAATTATGTGATTTAGTCTATATTTCTACCAGTTTTGGCAACAAACCTAGAATGAAAACTTTTTGAATTATGTTTTGGATGTAGCTTGTCACGTTGACGAGCTCAGAAAGAGCTTTGGGAAAAATAAGTTGTGATAGCTCTAACTTTTTAGGAGTCAAAAGTTACGGTAACATGAAGTTTCGGCAACAGACCCAAAATGGAAATTTTTTGAATTACGTTTTGGATGCAAGTTACCATGTCAATGGGATCGGAGAGAGCTTTTTGAAAACATATTATAATAGCTATAACTCATATTGAGTCAAAATTTACGATTGAAGTCATTTTGGCAACGACCCAAACGAAAACCTTCCAAATTACATTTTGGATGCAAGTTGTAAAGTCAATGGGCTATGAGACAACTTTCAACAAACATATCATAATAACTCTAACTACTTTCGAATCAAAAGTTATGGCCACATGAAGTTTTTGCCAATAGACCCAGAATGGAAACTTCTCAAATTATATTTTGGGCGTAGGTTGCCACATCAACGAGTTTAGAGAAAGCTTTCTTAAAACATATTATAATAGCTTTAACACTTCCCTAGTCGACAGTTATGGTGAGATGAAGTTGGCAAGAGACCTATAATGGTAACTTTTTGAATTACATTTATGAAACAAGTTGCCACGTTGACGGTCTTAGAGAGAGCTTCTCAAAAATATATTATAATATCCCTAACTCGTCTTGCGTTCACAGTTACAACTAGATGCAGTTTCGACAATAGACCTTAGATGGAAACTTTTTGAATTGTGTTTTGGATGCAAACTGCCACATCAACGAGCTCAGAAAAAGTTTGCTAAAAACATATTGTAATAGCTCTAACTCTTGTCTCGTCAAAAGTTAAGACCAAATGACGTTTTGGCAGTAGGCCCAGAATGAAAACTTTTCAAATTGCATTTTGGACGTACATTACGTCAACAAGCTCAAAAAGAGCTTTCTGAAAACATATTATAATAACTCTAACTCTTCCTAAGTCAATAGTTAAAAGAAAATTAAGTTTTGGTAACCGACCCAGAATGAAAGTTTCCCGAATTGTGTTTTAGAGGCAGGTTGTTATGTTGACGGACTCAAAGAGAGCTTTCTGAAAACTTATTATAATAGCTCTAACTATTTCCGAGTTAAAAGTTACACTTAAATGAAATTTTGGCAATAGTTATAGAATGGAAACTATCCGAATTATGTTTTGGACGCAAGTTACACATTAATGGGCTTAGAGATAGCTTTCTGAAATCATGTTAATTTGGGCAATAGTTATAGAGTAAAAACTATTTGCATTATGTTTTGGACCAAGTTACACGTCGAAAAGTTTAACGATAGCTTTCTGAAATCATATTATAAAAGTTATAACTCTTCTCAAGTCAAAAGTTACGGCCACATAAAGTTTTGGCAATAGACCCAAAATGAAAACCTTCTAAATTGCATTTCAGACTTAGGTTGCCAGGTCGACAGGCACAAAGAGAGCTTTTTGAAAACATGCTATAATAGCAACTCCTCCCAAGTCAAAAGTTATGGCTAGATGAAGTTTTTGCAACAATCTAGAATGGAAACTTTCCAGATTGTGTTTTGGACGTAGGTTGCTACTTCTACAACTGAGAGAAAGTTTTTTGAAAATATATTATAATAACTGTAACTTTTCTGAAGTCAAAAGTTATGGCAATATGAAGTTTTGGCAGCAAACCTAGAATGGAAACGTTTCAGATTGCGTTTGGACACATTTTACCATGTTGATGAGCTCGGAGAGAGCTTTAAAAAAACATATTAGAGGCTTTATTTAGTTTGCTGTAAATTTCTAAGAATCTCTAAAAATCTCTAAAAGTTATTCACTATTTATCTTACTACATAAATTATGAACAAACACTTTATTTCACTATTTATTACTCTAAATGCACCCAAAACAACGCTAACTTTTCTCTAGTCGAAAGTTATGGCCAAATAAAGTATTGGCAATAGACCTAGAATGGAAACTTTTTGAGTTGTGTTTTGGAAGCAGATTGCCACGTCAATGGACTTAAGAGAGCTTCCCGAAGGTATATTATAGTAGCTATAACTTTTCCCAAGTCAAAAGTTATGACTAGATGACATTTTGGCAACAGACCCAAATGAAAACCTTCAGAATTACGTCTTGGACGTAAGTTGCCATGTCGAAGGTCCTGAGGGGAGCTTTTCAAAAATATGTTATAATCGTTCTAGCACTTCCCGAGTCAAAAAGTTATGGTCAGATGAAGTTTTTGCAGTAATCCTAGAATAAAAACTTTCCAATTTGCGTACTGGACGCAGGTTGCCACTTCAATGGCTTAGAAAGAGCTTTTCGAAAGCATATTATAGTAGCTCTAACTCTTTTTTAGTTGAATGTTTTAAACTGATGATGTTTTGGTAATAGACCCAGAATGAAACTTTTTAAATTGCATTTTGGAGGCAGGTTAGCACGTTAACGGGCTTAAAGAGAGCTTTTTGAAAACATATTATAATAGCTATAGCTCTCCCTAAGTTAAAAGTTACAGCCAAATGAAAAACTTTTTAAATCGTGTTTTGGGCACAAGCTGCCACGTAACTGGCTCAAAAAGAACTTTCTAAAAACATATTATAATAGCTCAAACTCTTCCTAAGTCAAAGGTTATGGCCAAATGACATTTTGGTAGTAGACCCATAAGAAAAATCATTCGAATTACGATTTGGACGCAGGTTGCTAGGTTAACGGTAACAGAGAGAGCTTTCTGGTAATATGTTATAATAGCTCTAACTTTTCTTGAGTCAAAAGTTACGGGTAGACAAAGTTTTGGCACCAACTAGAATGAAAACTTTCTGAATTACATTTTGGACATAGGTTGCCACTTTGACGGCTCAAAAAGAGCATTTTGAAAACAAATTATAATAACTCTACCTCTTCCCAAGTTAAAAATTATGACCACATAAAATTTTGGCAACAGACCCAAAATGGTAACTTTCGAATTGTGTTTAGATGCAAGTTACCATGTCGACGGGCTCAATGAGAACTTTACGAAAATATATTATAAGAGCTCTAACTCTTCCCTAGTTGAAAGTTACGACTATATGGAGTTTTGGTAGCATACCCAAAATGATAATCTTTCTAATTGCATTTTAGACCCAGGCTGTCACGTTGATGAACTCAAAGTGAGCTTTTTGAAAAACATATTGTAACAATTCTAACTCTTCTCGTGTCAAAAGTTATGACTACAGGAAGTTTTGGTAATAGACCCTTAATGGAAACTTTCCAAATTACTTTTTGGACGTAGGTTGCCATGTTGACGGGCTTGGAGATAACGTTCCAAAAACATATTATAATAGCTCTAACTCTTCTCGAGTCAAAAAGTACGACAGATGAAGTTTTGACAACAGACCCAGAATGGAAACTTTTCAGATTGCATTTTGGACGTAGGTTGCTATGCCGTTGAGTTCAAAGATTAAAATGGTTAAAACTTTGTGCTCGAGTGTTTGAATAGATTGATATTTTCTATTTTTATGTGACTTACGTATCCAAAATAAAAATGAAACAACCTTTTACTTGAGTGTCTGATAGAATGATCACTACTAGAATAGAGGGTTTTAGCGACTGTCATTATCAGTCACAAAAATAGAAAAAATGGTTGCAAAAAGTATTAGCGGTATGGCGACTGCTACAGGATAGTCACAATTGCGTTGTCGCTAATACTTTTCCACGACTGCTTTATATTTGCGACTGCAATGGCAACCGTCAGTGATAATAGGTTTGGAGTATTTGTGGCCGCTAAAAGCGATCACTATTAGTAAAAAAAGTGGTCACTAACACTTTCCTGTGCATCTCGTGCCAATACCCGCCGAGTAATGGAAATGTATTAGCGAACGCTTGCTTATATTAGCAACTACTTTAAACGGTCGCAAATAATTTTTATTATTATTAGATTTTATTATTTAATTGCAAATTAGATTTTACATAATATTAGCGACCGAGATAGACGGTCGATATAGATTTAGATTTTTCTTTTAAAAACTCATTATTTATTTAATATTTTCTTAAATGTATTAATTATTTTGTTTAAGTTATTTCAATTACTTCTCTTATAATTGTAATTATAATTACTTTTTTATTAATATTTTTAAACTCATTTATCATTTATATTATATTTTTAAATATTTATTTTTAAATTATTTTTTTTGGTACAATCTAAATTATGCACGTAATAAAAAAATATTTAAATAAAGTAAAACAAAAATGTTCATTTATATGTACAAAAATAATATAAAATTTTTTATATACAACTATATAGAAATGGGAGAAAAAAATAATGCGAACTAAAAAGCACGTCAGTCAGATCACCCAAGCCCAGTCCAGAGGGCCAGCCGCCATCATCCGCATCTTATAATAAAACAATAAGCGAATCAGAAACAAATAAATAAATTTATAAATTTTTAATTGGCTATAATATGAAAATTAATATTTGTAACATGATGAGAGGGAGGTTGGTTTTGACTCTGAGATAAATGCCTCACCATCTCAACCATCATCTCAGCCCGAAGTCGTGCGTCCGTCTTTGCACGAAAAGTCTGGTGCGGGTCCTAATCGCGCTGTTTGGCCTAGGAAGATGCCTCGACTCGTGCAACAGATCAACAAGGAATGCTAACGCCTCGCATAAGCATGTATCCGTGGCCGTCTCGACCCACAATAGAGTAGAATATCTCATCTCTTATCTCCTCATACTTCATCTCATTTGGTGGTAGCTCATCTAGACGTGCGTTAAACTGAGCCTAAAGCAAATTACAAAAAAAATAATTAAGAAATATAAGTAACTAATATCAGAAAAAGAAAAATTTGATATGTTTATTCGTCAAAATTAACTAATTAATTACTTACATGGCTTGAACCTCCGGCAAATTTTCATTGTGGGTTGCCAACTAGGCGGCCATCCAATCAGCCCTTTAGCCTCGCTCCAGCAACTGTTAAATGGAAAATTATATGTTAATAATTTATTATCGAATGAAATTAAAATAAACGAAAATTTTATGTTAAACTAACATTTTACCTCGTGACAAACCTATGTAAAATGCCAAGTCCTCTCCTTATGATCGAGGGCCTGCATCCCTCGATTCCGCGAGCTTCTCATGGGTACCTCCTATTTTTATTACTAGTTGATTAGTTTTTATAAGTGACACTTTTTAACTTAAAAATTTAAAGCAAAAAATTCTGATTATAATCTAATCACCTTTGCCTCCTCACTTGACCAATAACAGACGAGCTCGACTCATTGGTGAGAAGGACACCGTTCAGGACCCACTGAAAGATGCCAAGGTCATTCTCATGACCCTTCTAATGGCTAGATTTTACCTTATTCTTATGATCCTTCCACTTTTTTCGGCACTTACCGTAGCAAATATCTCGGAAGTCTAAAGGGACCCCAACCACATTAGCCTGAAAAGAAAAAATAACAGAATATTGATCAATATTATAAATTTTAACACAGTCACCACGTATAATATAAGGAAACTATGGTACCTGGATCTTAGCCTAAAGCCCCTTGAATACGTCGGGGGGAAGGTGTCTCAATCGCGGGTGGTTAATGGGAATCTATTCAGATTTCAGACCATATGTTCGATCTGAGATATGAGTAAGTGCCATTTCTTCCCTACTGGGTAGGGTGTGTCATCCTACTGCATGGTCATCTACTATGACCCTCAATTTCACTACTACAATACCTTCGAAAGCCCTCTATCAGACCCGGAAGGCTTACTCGAAGTGGAAAAATCTGTTAAATACAAAAATATTAAGTTTAAGAAAAAAATTTAACGTCTAAGAAATGCCTTAAAATAATAATTCATACTTGGCGCTATATAGCCAGACATTGAAGGTGCCTAACTGTCTGTCGAAGGATACGTTGGTGTAGTCGGTGATGGTGGGATAGCATTTGATGAGCTACTACCCGTGCATGATAAGCCAAGATTTTCGGCCATCATCCGAGAACCCGATCTTCTCCTAGAGCATCCGAACATGTCTACCTAAATGTTCAAAAGATAAATTTTTTTATTATTTTAAAAATAAATATTTTAATTAAATTTTATGTAATTAAAAAATTGTACAACCATTTATTTGTCATGTAAGTCAATGATATTTCCTTCGACAGTCTCCCTAACCCAACTAACATCTTCAACATGTTGTACGACTATATCCTGGTCAAGAACTTGTTGGGCAAATGCATCAATAATTGGCTTATCACATTTAATCTGATACACCCCTCTTTCTTGACATTTTAATCGCAACTTACCAGTTAGGATCAACTCGATCTTTAACATAGTATACTTACTTTACCATCGATGCTAGTTTATAGGGTTTATAATGTATTTGCACATCTCGATATAACAAATTGTTAAAGTTTACTAATTTAAACTGGTACTAATCAGTTTTAACCCAACGAATTGGATCGGCCCAGTTACACTTGAATAGTAAGAATCTCAAACCGTGATTATAGATGACTTCAATAATGTCATTCAGCTGGCCATAGTAGTAACTACCGCCGATGGATAGACAACTGAGTTCTACTTGCTTGATGCAAAATCGATACCATTAATGTCACAAGTTGTGTAACGACGGGCTGTCGCATAAGGACCATCGGCTAATTGGCTTATTTCATTTGTTAAAACAAGATCGCTAGTGCTTCGTAAGTTGTAAACCTACACAGTTCACATATTAATTAAATATAAATTTAAAGTAATGCAATCAGACACATAAAACTACAGGTAAACTCTTAACACGTATGTAATTCTTAAACCAATCGTGAAATGATCGATAATGGGACATCCAAATTTGACCGTCTATTGTGCGAGACATGTTTCGTTTGGGCTCATTTAAATGTCTCCTGCACCGCATATTAAATTATGTTACCAATAAATACGATAATTTTTACAAGTATTACAAAATTTACTTTCTATAAGTATGAATGACTTACTGAGTCAAGGGCATAATTGACTAGTTGTTGAAGAGCACAAACTGGTGAGCTTGGATCTACTCGATGTAGTTTAGATCAAATAACGTGCCCTCCCCTATAGGACCTTTATTTATCCACTTTAGGCTGGTTAACTTCGTTTCAATTTAAATATCAAGTAATAATGCAATATCGATCCCTAGGTGTTCTTCTTGTAGACTATCTAAAATAAATTAAGTCAAGAAATTGGACCATACTCTGTGGGCGCTTGACATGAAGTTAGGCATGCGCCTAAGGTCTTGGGCGCCCACGAGGGACCCCCTCATGCAGCCAAATGGCAGGCACTCAGTTGGTTCATGGCTCGTGTGCCCACAGCTTAGGCCAAAGTTCAAATTTCATGCTCTATTTTCATATTTCATGGTTTTCATCTCCTCTAACATTAAATTTGTTTAATTTTAGTCCAATTTTAAGATGTTTCTCTATTCTAATACCTCCATATGATTTATGGGTCTCAATTGTCACAACCAATTTAAACATTCACCAACAATCAACCTTTCTATGGATTAAAACTCATTTTCTTCCCATGAACCTATACATACATATATATGTGTTTCTAATTCTCAATTCTTCCACTATTTTCATTTACAGCTTATATTATTTATACTAACATCATCTTAACTTTCTTACACAATATATATATGAAAGAATGAAGGCAAAAATCCCTACATCAAGCCTTGAACACAAAGAGCAAGAAGATGGTGAGTTTCCGGTTTCCAAGCCTCTAACTTTGAATGATTCAATATCTCTACTCTTTGATCTAAACCACAAACAAATCGCATAAATAAGTTCCTTGAATACTTAGTTGCATTATTCCAAAATTAATTTGATTTTGGTTGAGGTTAGAATCACCTACCAATCTTAGACTTCTTCGGTTTCTTTCTCATTTTTCTTTTTCTTTCCGGGTTTCTTTTTTTCTATCACCAAACTCTCTCTCTTTCCTCCCCCATACGTACATATATGCAAATCATCTTGGTCCCCAAGTATTCATCAGGAACTTAAAGCTTGCCCCATCATCCTAAGCCAGTTAAGGACTATAGGGTATGATCTCGGCTGTCTAAGCCAGAACACACCATACGTGTGACGTATGCTACAGGTCGAGCGCCCATGGGTCTCTTTCTCGTGTGCCTAAGGACACAGGTGCCCAAGAGCTTCAAACTCATGTGCTTAAGAACCCGTGCGCCCACAGCACCTTGACTTGTGCTAAATTGTTAACTTTTGACCATTTCGTTATCTTTATCAAATTTCTCCACTCTAAGTCACCACTAACACCAAAGATTACCTAATTAGCGCATTATTACCTCCAAAACGCATTGTAAACCATTCATTTACATTAATTCAAAAACTCGGGATATTACAACAATAATATATAAATCTACAAAATCACAACATGCAAGAACAAAAAAAATAAAAAAAATAGTACATAAACTAAAAAAAAGAAAAAGAATTAAAAAAACATACCTGACCCACAAGAAGAAATGAAGAGAAATCCTTCATCACAAGCTTCCCCCAAAAAAAAAAAAAAATCAAAAAATCAGACCGAGCAGGGAGTTATACATACAAATAGAGAGAGAGAATGAGAAGCTGGCAAGAAAGAAGAAAAAGAAAAACGTGCTTACCATGCAGCAGCGACAATCGGCAACGAGGAGCACTGGCCGGATAGTCAACAGAGAGAGTCATCACAAGAAAAAGTGCGCAGGTAGGTGTGAAGGGGAGAGAAAAAGAGGGAGGGGAAGAAAAAGATATGTTGGTAAATTTTTAATGGAGTATTAGCGACTGCTAAGAGTAGTCGTTGAATCCGTCGTATTTGTACTATTAGTGACCTCCAAAAGCAGTCACTTGAATTATTTCGTCACCATAAATCCCTGCAGCATAAATTTGTGACCCACAATATAGCGACTGCCAAAAACGGTCGCTAAAGGTACAATAGCGACTGGCAAAAGTGGCCACTTGTGTATTCCCTATGCCGAAACCACCGTCTCTAGTAGTGGATATTTTTCTTCATTTGTGTATTTTTACAAGTGTTATGCATCCAAATTAAAAAATGGCTATAAAATGGTGCTCAGGTGTCTGATTAGAGTGATAGTTTTCTTTATTTCGTGTTTTTTATGTGATTTCCACATGCAATTTCAAAAATGGTTGTAACTTGGTGCCTGGTGTTCGATTAGAATGATAGTTCTCTTTATTTCGTGTATTTTAACAGGATTTGCTTGGCTAAATTTAAAATGACTAAGCTCCAATGTTTGATTAGAGTAATACTTTTTTTTTTTAATGTAGTGTATTTTTATGTGATTTATGCATCCAAATTAAAAATGGCTATAACTTGGTGTTTGAGCGCCGATCATAGTGATATTTTTCTTCATTTTGTGCATTTTTACATGATTTACTAAACCAATTTCAAACAGCTCCAACTTGGTGCTTGGTTGCCAATTAGAGTGATATTTTCCCATCATTTTATGTATTTTTCCGTGATTTATGCAACCAATTTTAGACAACTATAACTTGGTGCTTGGGTATTTGATTAGAGTAATATGTTTCTTCATTTCATGTAGGCAACCAAATTCAAATAACTATAACTTGGCGCTCGGTCATCCAATTAGAGTGGTATTTATTTCATTTCATGTATTTTTACATGATTGACGCATCCAAATTAAAAATGGCTATAACTTTTTACTCTAATGTTTAATTTAAGTGATATTCCTCTTCATTTCAGGTATTTTTACTTGATTTATGCATCCAAATTGAAACGGCAATAACTTTGCACTCAAGTTTCGATAAGGCTGATATTTTTCTTCATTTCTGTAGTTTATGTGATTTATGCAATGAAATTCAAACAGTTATAACTTAGTACTTGGTTGTCCAATTAGACTGATATGTTTCTTTATTTCTTATACTTATATGTGAATTACATATCCAAATTCAAAATGGTTATAATTTGGGGCTTTGGTGTTTGATTAGAGTGATATTTTTTTTTCATTTTGTATATTTTTATGTAATTTACACGATCAAATTTAAATTGGCTATAACTTGATGCTCACGCGTCCAATTAGGGTAATAATTTTCTTAATTTTGTGTACTTTATTGTGATTTATGAAATTAAATTAAATACTACTATAACTTGGTGTTCGAGTGTCTGATCAGAGTGATATTTTTCATCATTTCGTTTATTTTTACGTAATTTATCTACCCAAATTCAAACCAATATAACTTGGTACTTGGATTACCTTATAGTGACATTTTTCAATCACTTTGTGTATTTTTATGTGATTTATATAACTGAATTCGTATGGTTATAACATGGTGCATAGGTTTCCGATTAGAGCATTTTTTTTCTATTATAGGTATTTTTACGTGATTTAAGTAACCAAATTAAATGGCTATAACTAGGCGCTCAGATGTCTAATTAGAGTGATATTTTGCTTTATTTCGTGTATTTTTATATGATTGAAATATTCAAATTAAAAAGGGCAATGACTTTTTACTCTAGCAATTAAAGTTATATTCTTCTTCATTTTATGTAATTTTACTTGATTCACTTAACCAAATTGAAACAGCTATAATTTGGCGCTCGAGTGTCCAATTAAGGTGACATTTTTCTTCATTTTATGAAGTTTACGTGATTTATGCAACAAAATTCAAACAACTCTAACTTGGTGCTCGGTGATCAAATTAGAGTAATATTTTTCTTCATTTCAGGTGTTCGTATGTTATTTACACATCCAAATTCAAAACGGCTATAACATGAGGCTTCAAATGTTTAATTATAGTGATATTTTTTCTATTTCGCATTTTTTACATGATCTAAGTAACCAAATTAAAACGAATATAACTTGGTGCTCAAGTGCCTAACTAAAGTGAGATTTTTCTTCATTTTTTTTTATTGCTTTTACATTTACGCATCTAAATTAAAACGGTTATAACTTGGTACTTGTGTTTCCGATTAAAGTGATATCGTTTTTTTTTTTTTTTTTTTTTTTTTTGTATTTTACGTGACTTACGTAATCAAATTCAAATGGCATTAACTTGGTGATAGTGTGTCCAATTATAGTGATACTATTTTTCATTTCGTGTATTTTTGTGTGATTTAAGCAATTAAATCGAGATAGCTATAACTTAGTACTTGGGGCATTTGATTCGGGTGATATTTTTCTGCATTTCATGTATTTTTACGTGATTTACACAACTGATTTCAAACGGTTATAATTTAGTGCTCGAGTGTTCGATTAAAGTAATATTTTTCTTCATTTTGTATTTTTTTACGTGATCAAAGTAACCAAATTAAAACGAATATAACTTGTTGCTCAAGTGTTCGATTAGAGTGAGATTTTTCTTGTTTTTCATTATTTAACATGATATTTTATCGTTTGAATTTGGTTACGTAAATCATGTAAAAATACAAAAAAAAAGGAAATAATATTACTCTAATCGGAAACACGGGTACCAAGTTATAGTCATTTTAATTTAAATGCATAAATAACGTGAAAATAATAAAACAATATCACTCTAATCGGACACCCGAAAACCAAGTTACTACCGTTTGAAATTAATCACTTAAATCACGTAAAAATACATGAAATGTAGAAAAATATCACCCAAATCAGACACTCAATTACAATGATACTATTATACATTTCATGGATTTTTATGTTATTTATGCAACTAATCAAAACAGCTATAGCTTGGCACTCAGGTGTCCGATTTGAGTGATATTTTTCTACATTTCATGTATTTTACATGATTTACGCAACAAATTTCAAACGGTAATAACTTGGTTCCCGGGTGTCTCATTAAAGTTATATTTTTTTCATTTCGAATATTTTTACATGATTTATGCATCCAAATTAAAAATGACTATAACTTGGCACTCAAGTGACTGATTAAGTGATATTTTTCTTTATTTCATGAATTTTTATATGATTTACACATCCAAATTAAAAACTACTACAACTTGGTGCTCGTGTGTCTGATTAAAGTAGTTTTTTAACATTTTGTGTATTTTTACGTAATTTATGAATTCAAATTAAAAACAGTTATAACTTTTTACTTTGGTATCTGATTAAGGTGATATTTTTCATCATTTTGTGTCTTTTTTACATGGTTTACGCAACTAAATTCAAATGGCTATAACTTGGTAATCGGATGTTAGATTAGAGTGATATTTTTCTCCACTCTGTGTATTCTTATGTGATTTTTGCATCCAAAATCAAATTGGGTATAACTTGGTATTCGAACACCTAATTCAGGTGACATTTTTTCATTTCATGTATTTTTACATGATTTACATATTCAAATTAAAAACACTAACTTGGTACTCTGGTGTCTAATTAGAATGATAATTTTTCTTCATTTCGAGTAATATTACGTGATTTATGTAGCCAAATTGAAATCGGTAATAACTTGACACTATGGTGTTTGATTAGAGTAATAGATTTTATAGTATTCTAGATTTTGTATAAATGGAAATAGATGGTTTTCAATGTGTTTTGGAAGTGATAATGTGTTAACTAAGTGGTGTTGATGGTTAGTGGTATCTTACGGTTGAGAATTTTCAAAAAGATAATTAAAAGTATCAAGAAATTTGCATTTCAACACAAGTGTTAGAGGGAGGCACCCACTCCCATTATTAGGGGACGCCAGCGACTGGGGGCGGACGGCATGGAAGTCAGGGGGCGCCCGCCCCTATAACAGATATGATAGGTATGGTAGATTCTATTTTAGTCGACCAAGAACTTACTCCTACGCCCCTATAACTTCACCAGGGTGATGGGAGAGCCTGATAATCCCTATAGAAACCATAGCATATTAGTAAAAATATATATATGTGTGTGTGTGTTTATAGGGTGAAGAGACTGGGAGATAGTAGTGTCGGAAGAGAGGTAACCGAGAAGGAGAGGAAGAAAAAGCACAGGAGATCTAAGAAGATTGGTAAATGATTAAATCTTCAATTAAATCCAAATTATTTTTGCAATGATGCAATTAAGCGCTCAAGGAACCTATCTATGTGATTTGTCTGTTGCTTAGATAAAAAAGTAGAGGGATTGAATCATTCAAAGTTGGAAGCTTGAAACTAGAAGCTCATCATCATTTTTTTTTTTTTTTCATTTTGTTCAAGGCTTGAGGCATGGAATTTTGGTTTTCTTTTAGCATATATGAGATGTAAAAAGGTTAGAAAACATAGTTATAAAATTTGTTCATATTGTTGGAAATATGAAAGTGTAATCCAAATGATGAGTTATAGAATGATATTTGTATAGAATGATGAGTTATGGAACGAGACATAGATTGACTAAAATTTTGTATCGGTTATTTTTAACCGTAGAAAGGGTTATTCTAGAAAATTTAAGGTTGTATGCTAACGCATAATGATTAGATGACCACATAAGTCAAGGTAGTAGAAATCATACAAGAAGAATTTATTGGTGCTTTACTTAGTATTAACTGCAACAAATTTAGATTGAATCTTGATGTTGTTAGTAGAATAGTAGAAATGTTTTGAATATACTTAGGACACAAGGTTACTAAAGGTGTATGTTTATGTAAGGTGGTTTGACTATGAAGTAGTTTACTTAAATGAAATACTGGATTTTAGTTCTAAAATCTCCAACCTATTTCAGGGATGACCGAAGGAATGACAGATGCTGTAAATTTAGGGGTCGAGGAGTTTAATTGTTGCTAAAATTACATTCAGCAAACTTTTCATGGAAATGTTTAGTATTTGGAGATTATTTGTAACACTCCGTATTTTTAATTTGTCTATTTATGTATTATTGTAAGCTAATTATATATTTAAATTTAAATTGAGTTGTATTATTTTATTTTCCTAGACTAAGTTTAACCTAAGGTGGCATTAGGTTGGACAAACTGAGCCTACATTTTTTTCTTTCTAGTTTCCTTTCTTTCCTTTCTCTTTCCCAATTTTTTTTTCTTTTTTTCTTTTCTTTTGGTTTTCTTCTTCTTTTCTTTCCTTTTGGTTTTGGCCGTTCTAAGTAGGAAAATGGAAAGAGAGAAAAGAGATGAAGAAGAGAGGAAAAGAAGAGAGAGAATGGGTTACGGAGCAGAAGATCGGTAGATCGAGGATGATCTTGATGCGGAGATCAACGTGGTGAAATCTATTTCTTATGGTTCAGCCTGAGGTTGGAGAAATCAAGCTTGGAAGTTCGAGAGTTCAAAGTAGTTTTCTTTGTCTTTCGCATTTTCTTTTTAAATTCGAGGTAAGTAGGACCTATATACATGTTCTAGACATTGCTAGGAGCATTTTAATATATATATATATATATGAGTGTGTGTGTGTGTGTGCACTTGATTTGGGCGAATATCATGAGATTATGCATTTCTAATAATAAAACACATCATTTGATTTGATATTTGTCTATACGTCTGTAGACACATAAAATTTTGGCTAATCAAATATTGCCAAGTGTCGAATAAAAGCCTAATTAAATTGACAAATTAAA
>JAVXUM010034874.1:0-20551 GCA_035590655.1 Pouteria glomerata | reverse complement strand
CATAAGCTAACAACAAAGCAACATGTGATTAAATGGAATTATCTAGACATAACTAGGCTCTCCTAGGACCTTCTAGATAATATTGGCCAAAGGGTTTCTCCCAACCAATTTTGGCCTTCTTCCACCTCCTTTGACTTGTCAACACTCCTTCCCAAATGACAATTTTGTCCCTAAACAATTTACTTAATCCCCTTTAGGTCATTTGGTCAAAATTAGGGCAAAAAAGTCAAAAATTTGTGCCATTTCCTCTACTTGGCCGAATACCCCTCCATTTTTCTTCTAATTTCTCCCTTTAAATTCTAATTATCATTCTAAGTCTCTAGAATACATTAATCTCCTTGAATTTGAGCCAAAACCTTAGCATTTTAAAGTTTAAAACCACCATAATTCACTTAACAACTCATTAAACTCAACTTAGCCAATTAGGATTTCCAAACCCCTAAATTTGAATTAATGTTATCTAAATTTGATTTAGGGTTTTAAGATGCTTAAATGTTGTCTTCTTTGGGCTAAGTTCAAGTTCTAGGAAGAACTCGGTTACAAAACAAGAAGAACCCGTATTGCCAAAGAATAAACAGAACCAAAAATAGTAACTAACTTGAGGAATAAACGGAAGATGGGGGATAGCTAGACCTTTGTAGAACCAGCGTCTATACTAACTAATGTGCACATGAATCAGAATGGATCATTCTACAATGATTTGAATGATATCAATTTAACATCTCGACCCGTAATCCAACTTGTGATTGTTAATCTCGGTGTAAACGTGACCCGTTGACGAACCCGTGTTAACTAATCAACGTTTTGACCCCGCAAACAAATTCACCTAAATCGGACACCCGAGCAGAAAGTTATGGCCGTTCAAAGATTGGTGTCGATTTTCTTTTTTTTTTTTCGATCCAACTAATTTTTATTTTTTTTGATTGATTTCTAAGCTAACGAGTCGTCTTCTGTTTTTTTTTTTTTTACAAACTTGGTTACAAAACTAGCAGTAAGACCCGAATTGCAGAAGAAAAACTAAACAACAAGAAGAACCTGAATTGCAGAAGAATAAATAGAACCATACATAGTAACAACTAACTTGAGGGATAAATGGAAGGTAAGGATAATTAGACCCTTGTAGAACCAACCCTGATACCAACTGAGGCGAACGTGAAATGGAATGGATCATTCCACAATGATCAAATTGATATGAATTTAACAACTCGACTCACAATCGAACTTATGATTGTTAACCTTAGGGTAAACGTGACCCATTGACGAACCTGCGTCAACAAATTCACCTAAATCGGACACCCGAATAGAAAGTTATGGCCGTTCGAAGTTTGCTGCCGATTTTTCCTTTTTTCTTTGTTTTTTTTCAATCTAACTGATTTTTTTTTTATTGATTTCTGACCTTATGAGTTACCTTATTTTTTTTTTCTTTTTTTACAAACTCGGTTACAAAACTAGCTGCAAGACCCGAATTGCAGAAAAAGAACTGAATGAAGAACTCGGTTACAAAAAAAGAATAATCCGAATTGCAGAATAATAAACAAACCAGAAATAGTAACAATTAACTTGAGGGATAAATGAAAGATAGGGCTAATTAGACCTTTGTAGAACCAGCTCTGATATCAACTGATGCGAACGTGAAGTGAAATGGATCGTTTTAAAATGATCTGATAGATATAAATTTAACACCTCAACCCACAATCGAACTTGTGATTGTTATCCTTGGGGTAAACGTGACCCATTGACGAACCCATGTCAACTAATTAATGTTCTTGATGCCATAAACAAATTCATCTAAATTGGACACCTGAGCAGAAAGTTATGGCCATTTGATGTTTGCTGTCGATTTTTTCGTTTTTCTTTGTTTTTTTCGATCTTACTGATTTTTGTTGTTTGATT
Source organism: Pouteria glomerata (assembly GCA_035590655.1). NCBI lineage: Eukaryota > Viridiplantae > Streptophyta > Magnoliopsida > Ericales > Sapotaceae > Pouteria > Pouteria glomerata. Next base: position 18,658 of record JAVXUM010034874.1, on the reverse strand, counting down.
CCTAACCTAACGAGTCATCTTCTATTTTTTTTTTTTTTTGCAAACTAGGTTACAAAACTAGTTACAAGACCCAAATCGCATAAGAAGAATTGATTGATGAACTCGGTTACGAAATAAGAAGAACCCAAATTGCAGAAGAATAAACAGAACCAAAAATTGTAACAACTAACTTGAGGGATAAATGGAATATAGGGATAATTGGACCTTTGTAGAATCAGCTCTGATACCAACTGACGCAAACATGCAGCGGAATGGATCGTTTTACAATGATCTGAATGATATGAATTTAACATGTTGACCTACAATCGAACTTGTGATTGTTAACCTCGGTGCAAACCTATGTCATCTAATCAACGTTCTTGATGCCACGAATAAATTCACCTAAATTGGACACCTGAGCAGAAAGTTATGGTCGTTCGAAGTTTGCTATAGATTTTCTCTTTTTTCTTTTTCCTTTTTTTTGTCGATCTAACTAATTTTTTTTTTAATTGATTGATTTCTGACCTAACAAGTCATCTTCTATTTCTTTTTCTTTTTGACAAACTCGGTTATAGAACTAGCAGTAAAACCCGAATTGTAGGAGAAGAACTGAACAAAGAACTCAGTTACAAAAACAAAAGAACCCAAATTGTAGAAGAATTAATAGAATCAAAAGTAGTAAAAACTAACTTAAGGGATAAATGGAAGATGGGGATAATTGGACCTTTGTAGAACTAACCCTGATACCAAGTGATGCGAATGTGAAGCGGAATGGACCATTATACAATGATCTGAATGATATGAATTTAACACCTCGACTCACAATCAAACTTGTGTTTGTTAACCTCGGTGTAAACGTGACCCCTTGACAAACCCATGTCAACAAATCAACGTTCTTGACGCCATGAACAAATTCAACAAAATAGGACACCCGAGCAGAAAGTTATGGTCGTTCGTAGTTTGCTGCTGATTTTCACTTTTTTTTTTTTTTTTGTCGATTTAACTGATTTTTTTTATTGATTTCTGACCTAACGAGTCATCTTCCATTTTTTTTACGAACTCGGTAACAAAACTAGCTGCAAGACTAGAATTGCAGAAGAATAACTAAAACAAAAACTCAGTTACAAAACAAGAAGAACCCAAATCGTAGAAGAATAAATAGAACCAAAAGCAGTAACAAATAATTGAGGGATAAACAAAAGAGAGGGATAGTTGGACCTTTGTAGAACTAACTCTGATACCAACTGACGCGAACGTGAAGTGGAATGGATCGTTCTAAATTTAACACCTCGACCCACAGTTGAACTTGTGATTGTTAACCTCGGTGCAAACATGACCCGTTGGCAAACCAGTGCCAACTAATCAATGTTCTTGACGCCATGAACAAATTCCCCAAAATCGGGCACTTAAGCAAAAAGTTATGGTCGTTCGATGTTTGCTGCCAATTTTAACTTTTTTTTTTTATTTTTATTTCGATCTGACTAATTTTTCTTGATTGATTTCTGACCTAACAAGTCGTCTTTTGTTTTTTTTTTTTTTTTGACAAACTCGAACACAAAACTAGTAGCAACACCCGAGTTGCGGAACAAGAAATGAACGAAGAATTGAATGAAGAACTAGGTCACAAAGCTAAAAGAACCCAAACTGCAAATGAAAAAACGGAACCAGAAATAGTAACAACTAACTTGAGGGAAAAACAGAAGATAGGGACAACTGGGCCTTCGTAGAACCAGCTCTGATATCAACTAACGCGAATGTAAAGCGGAGTGGATCATTCTTCAATGATGTGAATGATATGAATTTAAAACCTTGACCCACAATCAAAAATGTGATCGTTAACCTCGGTGTAAACGCCACCCATTGATGAACCTGTGTCAACTAATCAACGTTCTTGACGCCACCAACAAATTCACCTAAATCGGACACTTGAGCAGAATGTTATGGTCGTTCGAAGTTTGCTACTGATTTTTTCTTTTTTTTTTTTTTTGCTTTTTTTTTAATTAACTAATTTTTTTTTATTGTTTGATTTCTGACCTAACAAATCGTCTTCAGTTTTTTTTTTTTTTTCTGACAAACTCGGTTACAGAACTAGCAGCAAGACCCAAATTGCGAAAGAGGAACTGAACAAAGAACTTGGTTACGAACAAGAAGAACTCGAATTACAGAAGAATAAATAGAACCAAAAGTAGTAACAACTAACTTGTGGGATAAACAGAAGATAAAGATAATTAGGCCTTTGTAGAACCAACTCTGATACCAACTGACGCGAACGTGAAGCGGAATGGATTATTCTATAACGATCTAAATGATATGAATTAGCACCTCGACCCCCAATCGAACTTGTGATTGTTAACCTTGGTGTGCACGTCACCCATTGACGATCCCGTTTTAACTAATCAACGTTCTTGACGCCATGAACAAATTCACCTAAATAGGACACCCGAGCAAAAAGTTATGGTCGTTCAAAATTGGCTGTCGATTTTTACTTTTTGTTGGTTTTTTTGTCAGTTTAACTGATTTTTTTAATTGATTTTTGATCAAGCGGGTCATTTTCTATTTTTTTTTTTTTTATGAACATGGTTACAAAACTAGCAGTAAGACCCGAATTGTAGAAGAATAACTGAACAAAGAACTTGGTTACAAAACAAAAAGAACCTAAATTGCATAAGAATAAATAGAACCAAAAGTAGTAACAACTAACTTGAGGGATAAATGGAAGATGGGAATAATTGGGCCTTTGTAGAACCAGCTCTGATACTAACTAGCGTGAACGTGAAGTAGAATGGGTCGTTCTAAAATGATCTGAATGACATGAATTTAACACCTCGACCCACAATCGAACTTGTGATTGTCAACCTCGGAGTAAACGTGAACCATTGATGAACCCGTGTCAACTAATCAACGTTCTTGACGCCACGAACAAATTCACCTAAATCAGACACCTGAGCAGAAAGTTATGGTCATTTGAAGCTTGCTGCCGATTTTCTCTTTATTTTGTATTTTTTTTATCTAACTGAATTTTTTTTATTGATTTTCGACCTAACGAGTCGTCCTCTGCCTTTTTTTTTTATGAACTCAATTACAAAACTTGCAGCAGGACCTGAATTACGGAAGAACTAAACGAAGAACTCGGTTACAAAACTAGAGGAAACCTGAATTGCAGAAGACTAAACAAAACCAAAAATAGTAACAACTAACTTGAGGGATAAACAGAAGATAGGAATGATTAGACCTTTGTACAACTAGCTCTAATACCAACTGACGTGAACGTGAAGCAGAATAGATCATTCTACAATGATCTGAATGATATCAATTTAACACCTCGATCCACATTCAAACTTGTAATTGTTAACCACGGTATAAACGTGGCTCGTTGATGAACTCGTGTTAACTAATTAACGTTCTTGATGCCACGAACAAATTCACTTAAATCCGATACCCGAGTAGAAAGTTATGGTCGTTTGAAGTTTGCTGCCAATTTTCTGTTTTTTTTTTTTTGTCTTTTTCGATGAAACTTTTTTTTTTTTTTTGTTGATTTCAGACCTAACGAGTCCTCCTCTGTTTTTATTTTTCAGACTCGGTTACAAAACTATTTGCAAGACCCAAATTGCAAATGAAGAACTGAACGAAGAACTCAATTACAAAACAAGAAGAACCCGAATTGTAAAGAATAAACAGAACCAACAATAGTAACAACTAACAAGAGAGATAAATGGAAGATAGGGATAATTATACATTTGTAGAACTAGCTTTGATACCAACTGACGCGAACGTGAAGCGAAATGGATCATTCTACAACGATCTGAATGATATGAAATTAACATCTTGATCCACAATCGAACTTGTGATTATTAACCTCGGTGTAAATGTTACCGGTTGATGAACTTGTGTCAACTAATCAACGTTCTTGACGCCACGAACAAATTCACCTAAATTAAACATCCGAGTAGAAAGTTATGGGCGTTCGATGTTTGCTGTCGATTTTCTCTTTTTCTTTTTTGATCTAATTGATTTTTTTTTTTATTGATTTCTTACCTAACAAGTTGACTTCTGTTTTTTTTTTTTTTTTTTACAAATTAGGTTACAAAACTAGCAGCAAGACTCGAATTGTAGAAGAAAAACTGAACAAAGAACTCCGTTACGAAGCAAGAAGAACCCGAATTACAGAAGAATAAAAAGAACCAAAAATAGTAACAACTAACTTGAGGGATAAACGGAAGATAAAGATAATTAGACCTTTGTAGAACCAGCTCTAATACCAACTGATACGAATATGAAGCGGAATTAAGCATTTTATAAGGATTCGAATGATATGAATTTAACACCACGACCCACAATCGAACTTGCGTTTGTTAACCTTGGTGTTAACGTGACCCGTTGATGAACATGTGTCAACTAATCAACGTTCTTGACGCCATGAACAAATTCAAGTAAATCGGACACTCGAGCATAAAGTTATGGCCGTTCGAAGTTTACTGTCGATTTTCTCATTTTTTTTTTTTTTGTTTTTTTTAGATCCAACAGATTCTTTTTTGATTGATTTCTGACCTAATAAGTCATCTTCTGTTTTCTTTTTTTTTTTTTTTTTGACGAACTTAGTTACAAAACTTGCAGCAAGACCCAAATTGCAGAAGAAAAACTAAACGAAGAACTGAATTACAGAACAATAAGAATCAGAATTGCAAAAGAATAAACAGAACCAAAAATAGTAACAACTAACTTTAGAGATAAACGAAAGATAGGGATAATTAGACTTTCGTAGAACCAGCCTTAATACCAACTGACGCGAATATGAAATGGATTGGATCGTTCTACAATGATCTTAATGATATGAATTTAACACCTCAACCCATAATTGAACTTGTGATTGTTAAACTCAGTTTAAACATGACCCGTTGATGAACCTGTGTCAACTAATCAAAGTTCTTAACGCCATGAATAAATTCAGCTAAATTAGACACCCGTGTAGAAAGTTGCCGCCGTTCGAAGTCTGCTGCTGATTTTTTTCTTTTTCTTTGCGTTTCTTTTCGAGTTAACTAATTTTTTTTATTGATTTCTGACCTAACGAGTTGTCTTCCCCATTTTTTTTCCTTTTTTTTTACGAATTTGACTAAAAAACTAGCAGCAAGACCCAAATTATAGAAGAAGAACAGAACAAGGAACTCGGTTACTAAACAAGAAGAACCCGAATTGCAGAAAAATAAACTGAACCAAAAGCAGTAACAAATAACTTTTGGGATAAAAGATAGGGATAATTAGACCTTTGCAGAACTAGCTCTGATACCAATTGATGCGAACGTGAAGCAAAATGGATCGTTCTACTATGATCTGAAAGATATTAATTTAACACCTTGACCCACAATCAAACTTGTGATTGTTAACCTCGGTGTAAATGAGACCCGTTGATGAACTCGTGTGAACTAATCAACGTTCTTGACGCCGCGAACAAATTCATCTAAATCGGACCCCCGAGCAGAAAGTTATGGCCGTTTGAAGTTTGCTGCCGATTTTCTCCTTTTTTTTTGTTTTTTTTCGATTTAACTAATTTTTTTTATTAGTTTCTGACCTAACGAGTCGTCTTCTCTTTTTTTTTTTTTTTTTTTTTTTTATGAACACAGTTACAAAACTAGCAGCAAGACCCGAATTGCAGAAGAATAAACAGAACCAAAAATAGTAACAACTAACTTGTGGCCGTTCGAAGTTTGCTGCTGATTTTCTTGTTTCTTTTTCGATCTAACTAATTTTTTTTTTTTTTATTGATTTCTGACCTAACAATTCGTTTTTTTTTTCTTTTTATTTTTTGACAAACTCGACTGTAAAACTAACAGCAACACCCAAATTACAGAAAAAACTAAACGAAGAACTCGGCTACAAAACTAGAAGAACCTAAATTACAGAAGAATAAATAGAACCAAAAATAATAACAACTAACTTGAGTGATAAGCGGAAGATAAAGATAATTACACCTTTGTAGAACCTACTCTGATACCAACTGACGCGAACGTAAAGTTGAATGGATCGTTCTATAATGATCTGAATGATATGAATTTAACTACTCGACCCATAATCAAACTTGTGATTGTTAACCTCGGTGTAAACGTGACCTATTGACGAACCCGTGTCAACTAATCAATGTTCTTGACACCACGCACAAATTCACCTAAATTGAACACCCCAATAGAAAGTTATGGCCGTTTGAAGTTTGCTGCCAATTTTCTCTTTGTTCTTTGTTTTTTGGTTCGATCTAACTAATTTTTTTTATTGATTTCTGACCTAATGAGTCGTCTTTTATTTTTATTTTTTTACAAACTCAGTTACAAAACTGGCTGTAAGACCAAAATACTAACAACTAACTTGAGGGATAAATGGATGATAGGGAAAATTAGACCTTTGCAGAACCGGCTCTAATACCAACTTATGCAAACGTGAAGTCGAATGGATCGTTCTGCAATGATCTAAATGATATGAATTTAACACTTTGACCTACAATCGAACTTGTGATTGTTGACCTCGGCGTAAAAGTTACTCGTTGGCAAACCCGTGTCAACTAATCAACGTTCTTGATGCCACAAACAAATTCACGTAAATCGGACACCCGAACAGAAAGTTATGGCCGTTTGAAGTTTGCTACCGATTTTCACTTATTTTTTTATTTTTTTTTATCTAACTAATTTTTTTGTTGATTTCCAACCTAACAAGTCATCTTTTATTTTGTTCGTTTTTCTTTTCTTGACAGACTCAGTTACAAAACTAGCAGTAAGCCCTGAATTGCCGAAGAAAAACTAAATGAAGAAGTTGGTTACGAAACAAGAAAAACCCGAATTGCTGAAGAATAAATAGAACCAAAAATAGTAACGACTAACTTGAGGGATAAACGGAAGATAGGGATAATTAGACCTTTGTAGAGTCAGCTCTGATACCAATTGACGCAAACATGAAGTGGAGTGGATCGTTCTAAAATGATCTGAATAATATGAATTCCACACCTCGACCTACATTCGAACTTATGATTGTTAACCTTGGTGTAAAAGAGACCCATTAACGAACTCGGGTCAACTAATCAACGTTCATGATGCCACGAACAAACGCAGTTAAATCGGACACCAGAGCAGAAAGTTCTGGTCGTTTGAAGTTAGCTGCCGATTTTCTCATTTTTTTTGTTTTTTTTTTATCTAACTAGTTTTTTTATTGATTTCTGACCTAATGAGTCGTCTTCTATTTTTTTTGTTTTTCGACAAACTCGGTTACAAAACTAGTAGTAAGGCCTGAATTGAAGAAGATGAACTAAATGAAGAACTCGGTTATAAAACAAAAAAAAACTGAACTGTAGAAGAATAAAAAAAACTAAAAATAGTAACAACTAACTTGAGGGATAAACAGAAGATAGGGAAAATTAGACCTTTAGAACCAGCTCTGACACCAACTGTCGCACGTGAAGTCGAATGGATCGTTCTACAATGATCTGAATGATATGAATTTAACACCTCAACCCACAATCAAACTTGTGATTGTTAACATTGGTGTAAATGTGACCCGTTGATGAACGCGTGTCAACTAATCAACATTCTTGACGCCATAGACAAATTAACCTAAATCGGACACCCAAGCAGAAAGTTATGGCTATTCCAAGTTTGCTCTCCATTTCTTCTTTTTTTGGTTTTTTTTTTTCGATCTAACTAATTTTTTTTGATAGATTTCTGGCCTAACGAGTCATCTTCTGTGTTTTTTTTTTTTTTTTTATAAACTTAATTCCAAAACTAGCTGTAAGACTTGAATTACAAGAGAAAAACTGAACGAATAACTCGGTTACAAAATAAGAAGAACCCAAATTGTAGAAGAGTAAACAGAATCGAAAATAGTAACAACTAACTTGAGAGATAAATGGAAGATAAGGAAAATGAGACATTTGTAGAACCCGCTCTGATACCAGCTGACACGAATGTGAAGTGGAATCGATTATTCTATAATGATCTGAATGATATGAATTTAACACCTCAACCTACAATCGAACTTGTGATTGTTAACCGTAGAGTAAACGTGACTCATTGATGAACACGTGCCAACTAATCAATGTTCTTGATGCCACGAACAAATTCATGTAAATCGGACACTTGAGCAGAAAATTATGGCCGTTCGAAGTTAGCTGTCGATTTTCTCTTATTTTTTTGTTTTTTATTTTTATCTAACTGATTTTTTTTTATTGATGTTTGACCTAACAAGTCGTCTTTTGTTTTTTTCATTTTTTTTTATAGACTCGGTTACAAAACTAGCAGCAAGACCCTAATTATTGAAGAATAACTAAACGAAGAACTCGGTTACCAAATAAGAAGAACCCAAATTGCAGAAGAATAAATAGCACCAAAAATAGTAACAACTAACTTGAGGGATAAACGGAAGATAGGGATAATTAGACCTTTGTAGAACCTGTTAAGATACCAACTGACGCGAACATGAAGCGGAATGGATCGTTCCACAATGATCTAAATAATATGAATTTAACACCTCTACCTACAATCGAACTTGTGATTGTTAATCTCAGAGTAAACATGGCTCGTTGACGAACACGTGACAACTAATCTACGTTCTTGATGCCACGAACAAATTCACGTAAATCGGACACCTGAGCAGAAAGTTATGGCCGTTTAAAGTTTGCTACTAATTTTCACTTATTTTTTTGTTTTTTTTTTATCTAACTGAATTTTTTTTATTGATTTCTGACCTAACAAGTCGTCTTCTATTTTTTTCTTTTTTTTTTTTTACGGACTCGGTCACAAAACCAGCAGCAAGACCTGAATTACTAAAGAAAAACTAAACGAAGAACTCGGTTACCAAGCAAGAAGAACCTGAATTGCAGAAGAATAAACAGAACCAAAAATAGTAACAACTAACTTGAGGGATAAATGGAAGATAGGGATAATTAGACCTTCGTAGAACCTGCTATGATACCAACTAACGTGAACGTGAATCGGAATGGATCGTTCAACAATGATCTGAATGATATGAATTTAACACCTCGACCCACAATCGAACTTGTGATTGTTAACCTCGGTGTTAACGTGACCCGTTGGCGAACCCTTGTCAATTAATCAACGCTCTTGACGCCATGAACAAATTCACCAAAATAGGACACTAGAGTAGAAAGTTATTGCCGTTCAAAGTTTGCTGCCGATTTTTTTTTTTTCTTCATTTTTTTTCGATCTAACTGTTATTTTTGAATGATTTCTGAACTAACGAGTCTTCCTCTGTTTTTTTTTTTTTTTTTTACAAATTGAATTACAAAACTAGTTGCAAGACTCGTATTGTAAAAGAAAAACGGAGCAAAAAACTCAGTTACAAAATAAGAAGAACTCGAATTGTAGAAGAATAAACAGAACTGAAAATAGTAACAATTAACTTGAGGGATAAACAGAAGATAGGGAAAATGAGACCTTTGTAGAACCAGCTCTGATACCAACTGACGCGAACAAAAAGCGAAATGGATTGTTCTACAATGATATGATTGATATGAATTTAACACCTCAACCTACCATCGAATTTGTGATTGTTAACCTCAGAGTAAACATGACTCATTGACGAACAGGTGTCAACTAATCAACGTTCTTGACGCCACGAACAAATTCACATAAGTCGGACCCCTGAGCTGGAAGTTATGGTCGTTCGAAGTTTGCTGCCTATTTTTTCTTATTTTTTCATTTCTTTTATTTAACTAGTTTTTTTTATTGATTTCTGACCTAACAAGTCGTCTTCTATTTTTTTCATTTTTTTTTGACAGACTCAGTTACAAAATAAGAAGAGCCCGAATTGTAGAGGAATAAATAGAACAAAAAATAGTAACTACTGACTTGAGGGATAAACGTAGGATGGGGATAATTAAACCTTTGTAGAGCCTGCTCTGATACCAACTGACGCAAATGTGAAGCAGAATGGATCGTTCCACGATGATCTGAATGATATAAATTTAACACCTTGACCCAAAATCGAACTTGTGGTTGTTAACCTCGGTGTTAACGTGACCTGTTGACGAACCAGTGTCAACTAATCAATGTTCTTGACACCACGAACAAATTCATCTAAATAGGACACCCGAGTAGAACGTTATGGCCGTTCGAAGTTTGCTGTCAATTTTTTTTTTCTTAATTTTTTTTCAATCCAACTGACTTTTTGGATTGATTTATGACCTAACGAGTTATCCTCTATTTTTTTTTTTTTTTTTTACAAACTCAGTTACAAAACTAGCTGCAAGACCCAAATTACAAAAGAAGAACTGAGCGAAGAATTCGGTTACAAAATGAGAAGAACCCGAATAACAGAAGAATAAACAAAATAGAAAATAGTAACAACTAATTTGAGGGATTAATGGAAAATAGGGATAATTAGACTTTTGTAGAACCAGCTCTAATACCAACTGATGTGAACATGAAGCGGAATGGATCGTTCTACAACGATCTAAATGATATGCATTTAACACGTTGACCTACAATCGAACTTGTGGTTGTTAACCTCAGTGTAAATGTGACCCGTTGACAAACCTGTATCAGCTAGTCAATGTTTTTGACGCCACGAACAAATTCACCTAAATCGGACACTTGAACAGAAAGTTATGGCTATTTGAAGGTCGCTACCAATTTTCTCTTATTTTTTTGGTTTTCTTTTTATCTAACAGATTTCTTTGATTGATTTCCGACCTAACAAGTTGTCTTCTACTTTTTTCATTTTTTTTTGACAGACTCGGTTACAAAACTAGCAGTAAGACCCGAATTGCGGAAGAAAAACTAAATGAAGAACTTAGTTACCAAACAAGAAGAACCCGAATTGCAGAAGAATAAATAGAACCAAAAGTAGTCACAACTTACTTGAGGGATAAACGGAAGATAAGGAGAATTTGACCTTTGTAGAACAAGTGCTGATACAAACTGACGTGATCATTCTACAGTGATCTGAATGATAAGAATTTAACACCTCGACCCACAATCAAACTTGTGATTGCTAACCTTGCTGTAAACTTGACCTATTGACAAACCCGTGTCAATTGATCAACGTTCTTGATGCCACGAACAAATTCACCTAAATCGGACACCTGAGCAAAAAGTTATGGCCGTGCGAAGCTTGCTGCCGATTTTCTCTTTTTTATCTATTTTTTTTTATTTAACTGATTTTTTTGATTGATTTCTGGCCTAACAAATCATCTTCTGTTTTTTTTATTTTCTTGACGAACTCAGTTTCAAAACTAACAACAAGACCTATGACCACCTCTAAAATGTGCGTCTAAAATCAACCCCCAAGTATAAGGGTGTACGGTGTAGTTTTACCTGGTGAGTCCAAGATCGTATCCACAGGGAGCCTAAGGTGTTAGTTTCTAAGTTCTTTTAGGTTCTTCTACTTGTGCTGAAAAATAACTAAGGAGAGTGGTTTGTTTCTTGTGAATAAAATCTTTAACTAATTTTCCTAAAGAACAATAACTAAAGCAGTCAAGGAAACTAAATTGGTAACTAAATTGCCTTTTATAAAAATGTGCAGAAATAAGAATTTCTAAATTCAAGCAAAGTAATATAATCTTGATTTGATGTTCAATTTTCAGGTGAAGGAGAATCTTGTAATTAAATCCCTTAAGTTTTTACCACTATTCAAATTTCACGTTTTTTTGAAAAGAATGGAAATAAGAATTGGAAGATATTTCGTTAAAAGTTTAATTCGCCACTTACTCAAATTTGTACTCACGTTAAATGGATTACGAAGTCAGAAAATTTTCTTTTAAAAAGTTCATGGTTTTGGATTCAATTTGCTTACGTCATAGGTTTGAAAACGGGTTTTAAAGAACCAAAATTATTTTCCACTGATTTCAGAGAATATGGACAAAGAACTTTGTTTTTTAATGTTTTTTGTAAATCAAATTAAAATCCGAAGAAGGTGTATATATGCTTACGTATACACGTTGCGTATATACACCTAGGGTTTTAAGTTGCTTGATTTCTTCACCCTACTTTAAAACACCAAACCAAGATTTTAAGTTTCTAGCCTAGCATGCTTGTAATAAATATCATCAATCAAAAATCAAAACAAACTAAAACTACTACTCAAGAAAACAAGAAAATTCAAGAACTAAACCCTAGGTTTGAACTACGCATGCAAAAGAACATTCAATCATGCAAACAAAATCAAAACTAAAAAATAAACAATAAAGAGAAGCAACAAGAATAGAAAAATTGAAATTAAACTTGAAATAAATGAGTACCGTACTTCGGAGATGCGAAAAGAAAAATAATCAACGTTGAAATGAACCAACGAATAATGAAGAAACATCCAAGCAAAAAAATAAAATAAAAATGAAAAGGAAAGAAAGAATAAAAGAAGAAAAACCTAGAAACTACTAAAAATGGCTGGAAACTAATCGCCTCAGGTCTCCTAAGTGTTTCATTTTTTATTGCTTTACAAAACCCTAAAGAAACAATGAAAACACGGAACTTTTAGATGCGGTAGCATCCAGATGGTGGTCTTGAGCATCCAGACAGCAGAGAGCTTGCTATCCATTTTGCTCAGCTTGGATGTTCTGCTGCCACAGATTTTTGTCTCGGATTTCCAACCCAATTTTGACCTTGAAGAAGAAGGTTTTAGGCTTTACCTAAAACATAAAATTTGTAGCCCTTTAAGTCTTCCTTCCAACCAAAAATATCGTGTCAATCCGAGTTTTGAACGAAAGGTTATGGATGAAATACTACAGGGTGTTCTGAAAACTCTGTTGCACACTTCTTCGACTATTTTGAGCTTAGGACCATTTTCTTTGCTCCAAATCATTAAAATTCAGTCTTTCTCACTATATTTAAGAAATTAACTCACGTAAGTAGTAAAATAACAAAAGTAAAAGGATTTATTAAATTAATGTATCATTCTACATTAAAATATTGAGTTAGTAATTACACTTTTCAAGTGTAATCATAGATAAAGTGGTAGATGAATAGTGGAAAATTTTGCACTTTAATCCTAGTTTCAAATCTAAATTTTTCTATGTTCAAATTCGTTTATTTGAATGGGAGATTGTGTGAATGAATTAGTGTCATATTAGTAGCTTGTATGGTGCATATGTATGGTAATTGTGAGTTTATATTTGAATGTACGAGCTTGCAGTATCCGAATGCATAAAGTATGAACATAATGAAAAAGAAAAGAAATGATATGGTTGATTGTTTGTCCAGGGTTGAGGTACGGGAAAAATAGGAGGGTCTTGAGATACCCTCGGGTTGAAAGACCCAGAACCTGGACAGGGATTGGTGTTCATGCCAGTAGGTTACTAGCCTACAACATGTTTTAGTATATATATATAGTATGTATAAAAGTATTGTCGCCTAGGATCGAGCCAGGGACGAGTGGTTACTTACTCAACTCCCGATGATTGTGTGTAAGATTGTGGTAAAATGTAAAGATTACTAAATGGCAGTATATAAAATGTATGTTTGCAAATTGGTAAATTATTGATAATGATTGATGATGAATGATGTATTATGATGATATTTTGTGGATTATGCACTTTTTAAATGTTTGCCTTGGTTTTGTTCAATATCGCTCTAAATGTGCATGTCTTGCATCATATATGTATATATTATTATGGAGTAGCGTGAGCACACGCCGTTCATTCTCACGTTCCTACAAATGTTAACAAAAGACCCATACAGGAAGACTAAAGGTGATCTAAAGCAAGGATAGGAGATATAATGCATCCTGAAGTTGTTGGCTAGTTACCATTTCATATTGTACAGTTAAATACTAGTTATTTTGAGTTGAGACGTAAAGGCCATAAGGTCTAGCAATGTAAATTTAATGTAATAAAGGTTGATGTATTTCCCTTACTTATGTAAGGAGATTGTATTATTATGGTTCGGTTATATAGTTTGGATTTTATATTGTTTACCAAGTTTATAGTGATGTAGTTTGTGGGTCCCATTGCATGACCGTTTTGTATGCTTTGATATTGTGACCAGATTATTCATGACATGTGTGTTTATCACTCACTCTTCGGGTCCTCAGATCCGGGGCGTGGCAGGATGATATCAGAATACCTAGGGACATAGGAAGTTTTGCATATCATATTGTATGATTGTGTGATATATGTGTAAGGTACTGTGTACTTTTATGAAATTTACTAGCCTTGTGTCGTCTAATTTTAATACTATTATTAGTAACTCTTACCCGTTTATATGCCTGTGTGGTGTTCAGACATAACGCCACTGTGACATGGAGGGAGAGTATGGGGTCGAGGCCGAGGTAAAGGAATGGACAAAGGAGATGCCTAGGCACAAGAACAAGAAGTTAGTGCATCTGTTTAACTAGAACAAGGAACTCATTATAATGCAGTGGCAGAGTCATCCCAGACGACAGGTATTAAGAAGGTGCCCCCTAGAATGCCCGACATGTCTCAACCCATAGTTGTTAATGTTGAGACACTCCTGCCACAGACTTCGGGGAGCTTTCAGAGGATTAAAGCCGGCCCCAAGAATAGAATGGTGTTGCTTGGTCTTAATGACTATGAAGCATTGGTAAATAGGGCCAGGACGGCAGAAAGGGACTTAAAAGAGGCAAAGACGATTGCGGAGAGCCACCGCGAGAAGCGTATGGGGAGCCAACAGGAAAGGGAGAGTAAGAAGAAGTTTAAAGCTCTAGGGCTACCCTGGTGCTTCCACTGTAGACAACCGGGGCATTGAGGTCTAATTGCCCCCTACTAATGAGACAGGCTGAGGTAGTCAGCCAGACTAGAAGTAGTTTAGGAGTGAAGAGTCGGACCTGTTACCAATGTGGGCAAGTGGGACATATCTAGTGATTTTGCCCACAGTCTTTGGAAGGCTCTGGAGGGAAAATGAGGTCTAAGAGCCAAAGTATCAAGCCAGTTGTTCTTCCATGTCTTACTCAGTCCCGCAGCAGAGCCACCAAAAATGTCCCTTATCCGAAATAGCATCGAGTGGAACATCGTCATCACAGAGTGTAGGTCTACAAGGGCAGAGGGTTAAGACATTGCAATGCACTCAAGCCCAGGGAAAGGACTTACCGTGGTCCACAGGAGGTACCGGTAGACCCGAGAGTAACACAAGGTATTTATTACATATATTTATTCCATGTTATTGTGTTGTTCAATACTAGAACCATCCATTTCTTTATTTTTGTTAAATTTGTGCCTGTCAAGTAAAGAATTGCTATTATATGTTGAGAGCCCAGTAGATGGGAGTTGAGTTAAGAGTAAAATGTAATTAATGAAAGAGAATTAGTCTTTAGTTTCGAATTGATTGTTTTAGAGATGAAAGGCTTTGATATTATCCTTGAGATAGATTGGCTAGGATCCTACTAGGCCATGATTAAGCTGCCACTAGTAGTAACTGAAATTTCCAAAGTGTTCCCAATGAATTATCAAGTTTGCCACCCAAATAGGAAGTAAAGTTCTGTATTGATTTGGCACTTGCTAAACTGGTGGAATTGAAGAAGCAATTATGAGTTTTACTGGCAAAGGGCTTTATTAGGCCGAGCACCTTACCTTGGGGTGCACCGGCATTATTTGACAGGACATTTCGGATATATATTGCCTATCGGAAGCTGAATCGATACCCGTTACCAAGGATTGATGATTTAATTAATCAACCAAAAAGGGTCTGTGATATTTTAAAAAATTAATCTTTGGTTGGGTTATCACCAATTGAGAATTTGGGAAGTAGATATTTTTAAGACGACATTTAAAACTCGATATGGTCACTAGGAGTTTTTTGAGATGCCGTTAGGATTGACTAATGCCCCAATAGTTTTCATGGTATTGATGCATAGAGTCTTTAGGAAATTTTTAGATAAGTTTGTGGTAGCATTCCTTGAGGATGTGTTGGTATACTCCAAGTCAGAAGAGAAGCGTAGGCAACACTTGCGGTTAGTGTTCTACCGGTTGAAGGACCACCATCTATATATCAAGTTGAGCAAATGTGACTTCTAGTTGTAAGAAGCCAAATTCTTGGAACATATGGTATACCAGGAAAGAGTGGCAGTGGATCCCTTCAAAATAGAAGCTATCCTGGAATAGTCTCAATCGTAGAGCGTATTAGAGATACGCAGCTTCCTTGGGTTGATTACGTACTACTAGAGGTTTGTTTGAGATTTTTCTGGGCTGGTGGCTCCATTAACCAGACTGCCAAGAAAAAAAAAAAAAAAAAACAAAAGGTAAGTTGGAATGGAATTAAGCTTATGAAAGAGCCATCCTAGAAATAAAGAAAAGGCTAACCACCATTGTAATACTTGTCATCCCAAAGAGAAGAACAGGGTACTCTGTATACTATAATGCCTAAATATTGTGGAAGTACGTTCCAGACCCCACCCATGTGTTGTATTGGACAGAGTTAAAAATTAACACAAATGTTAAATATGAAGTGAAACAAGTGTAGATTTTAGATACTCGAGACCAAGTGTTTTGAGGGAGACTATTCCATTGACTCAAGTGTTATAGAGGCATAATAATATAGAAGAGTCAACCTAGGAAGGTGAATATAAGATGTGGGAACGATTCTTTAGCTTACCTTCTTGAATCTTCTTTACTTTAATGTATGAGAAAATTTCGGGAACGAAATTTTTATAAGGAGGGGAGAATGTAATAGCCTATACTTTTAAATGATTGTATGTGATGAAATTCATATGTTTTAATGATGAATTGCATTCTAAGTTAGGGAATGGTGTTAATATTCAATTATTGCTTAAAGATAGTGAAACTTGAGCTTGTTAGAACCTCAACAAGATTAAATTAACATTGGTTTAGGGTTAGTAAATTTAAATCACTAATTGCCCAAATTAGTTTAAGTAATTAGAAGAGAAATCCTAAGTGTAGAGAATTTTAAGTGTTAGGAACCTAATTAACTTGTGAAGTGAACTTTTATTATTCTAGGGGCAACACGGTCATTTGAATTATGGTGGAAGAAGACAAATTCTATGGAATGGACAGCTAAGAATGAGAAGGAAAATTCAAATTGGTTCGTAGAAAAAAAGTATGAAATTTTGGCTAGGTGGAAGAATTTGCCCCAATTTTGACCTAGTCAAAGTAGGTATTTTGGACTAGCTATTGCATAGACCAATGGAAGAGAAGGAGGTGGTGACATGGAGGATTTTTGACCAGCCAAGGAAAAGGAAGAAAAGGCCTAAGTCAGTTAGAAAAAAAGGTTGGCCGAATGGCATGCAAGAGAGTTGATTTGTTTTTTTTCACATATTGCCCAATTTTAACCAATTCAAGAATTCAATTTGGAATTTCCTATACATAGCTAGCTATATATATATGAATTTAAGCGGATGGGGAATGAATGGAAGACTTGTTGACCGGTTACATGCGAGGACAAAAGACAAAGTCAGCTAAGGCATTGCATTAGCCAAATGGTGAGCTTAAGAGTGGTTTTGGTTTTATTCCATGTTGGTTTGTTGTATAAAGAAAGTCAAAAGTTGTGAGGCCCATAAATTAATGTGGTATGAGCTTAGGTGTATCCATTATAATAATTAAAGAGGCATGTGAAGTGTTTTGATGGACCAAGGAAGCAACTTGGGTGAACAAATAAAGGCTTGGCCAGTTACAATTTAAGGAGGTTCGGCCAACTTAATTCAAGCCAAAAACCATTTGGCCAAAGCAAGCAAGAAAGGAGAAATTGAAGAGAAAAAAAAAATGAGAAAAAGAAAGAAGAGAAGAAAGAAAGAAAAGAGAAGAAAATGAAGAAAAATAAGAGAAGAAAAAAAATAGAAGAATAGGAAGAACTTCAAGGAAGAAGAAATTGAACCTAAAAGTGGTAAGTTAGTTTCTATTTTGTTTTAATTTATTTTAGAGAAGAGTTAGGGTAAATATTTGAAAGGGGAAATTGAGGGAAATTGGTGTTCTCTAGGAATTTTTGAAGAATTAAATCAAGAAATGAGAGAATTGAAGAAAGGGGTTGAAATTGCTAAATTGGAGAGCTTAGAAGCAACCACACTTCCTCCTTGGAATTCTTGAAGAGTTTGGCTAAATATTGAGGTAGGGATTTTCTACTCCATCTTATATATATCTGTGTGAGACATATGAGTGTTACAATTGCAAAATTTAGAGAATTGAATTAATTAGGAAAATTCTTACAAGGTTAGTGTTGGTGGGAACTTAGAATGGTTGGAAACTCAACTTAGGTAGTGGCTGTATATTTCAGCATTTCGGCACTCTAAGAACAGAAAATTTGTGACTTAAAACCCTAGGTTTCATTTCCATTTGAGTCCCTAATGTGTGCTAGAAAATTTGGATGAAAACCAAGCATTTTGGTGACCTAAAGCCCTAGAACTCAACAAGATCTTATACTATGTTCAAGTGCTGGAAATTTCTGGTTTTTACCATGTATTGGGACTCTAAGTTACACTTAGAAAATTTGTTTAAAAGGGTAGGAAAGATACCTAATTGATGTGTACGAAATTGTTTTTCCATTAGGCCTTTTAAGTTGACAAAATGGTGGGTAAATGAGTTGAAAATTTCTGCACCTCTATGCTTGTTTAAACTAGAAATTTTGCATGTTTAAAGTGATTTAATGAAGTTGGAGATTGGATAAATGAAATGGTGTGGTGTTATATGTGTATTTAGCATGCTTGTATAGCAAATTGGAGGCTAATATGTTAGTTTGTGACATACCATTGTAAGTGGAATTTTGGTATGAAAATCTAACAATTTAGT